>QAXK01002240.1:0-21040 GCA_004335735.1 Chlorella sp. KRBP | reverse complement strand
GAGCTGGGCTGCGGCTGGGGCTCCTTCTCACTCTACGCCGCCGCACAGTTCCCAAAGAGCAAGGTGCGTGCCTGACGCAGACGGTGCAGGCAGGGCAGGGGCAGAGAGGGAGAGGGCGAGGTGGCGTTGGCTTTGCCTGCGTGTCCGGCAGTCAGTGTGTGAGAGCCACGCACAGCGCCACACATCGCTGTGAACGCGTGTGTCCTCGTTTGGCAACGTCGTTGATGTGTGCGCAGGTGACGGCCGTGTCTAACTCGCGGACGCAGCGCGAGTTCATCATGCAGCAGGCCCAGCAGCGAGGGATCACCAACCTGCAGGTCAGCGCCGCGCTGTGCGCTGTGCGTGTGGGCTCTTGACCATCACGTCACACACATCGCTCATCTTGATTCCAATCGTCTTGTTTCCTGCCGCTGCTAGCAGCCAAGTGACACTGCCATCGTCTTCAAATCTTATGCCGGTGCGCGCAGGTCATCACGGCAAACATGGTTGAGTTCAAGCCGCCCGCCACCTACGACCGCATCGTCTCCATCGAAATGTTTGAGCACATGAAGAACTACCAGGTGAGTAGCCGTACCAGGGTGCACTTGGAGCAGCACAGGCACCTGGACGTCTGGTGATGTGGAGCAATAGAGGCACGTGTGGCTTGTGGAGCAGCACAGGCACTTGGGCGCTTGCTGTGCGTGGGCAGGCAACGTCAAGCAGCATGCCCAAACAACGTCAGCGACTGCTTTTGCCGCCGCTTGTGCTGCCCCACTGCACGTCAACCACCACGTGCAACAACAGGAGCTGTTGCAGCGCGTGTCCACGTGGCTCAAGCCCGGTGGCAAGCTGTTTGTGCACATCTTCGTCCACAAGAGCCTGCCGTACCACTTTGAGGTGGCGGGCGCCTCGGACTGGATGAGTCGGTACTTCTTCACGGGCGGCACCATGCCCTCCCAGGACCTGCTGCTCTACTTCCAGCAACACCTCACCATCCAGGGGCAGTGGTAAGGGCCTGGGTAATGCGCTGCCGTGCTGCCGTCCGCTGGTTGCTGGTGCTTGGCGCTTCGTGAGTTGTGCGCCCCAGCCATGCCATGCCATGGTTGCAAGGTTGGGCGTGCGGCGCGTGTGCGCAGGTATGTGAACGGGTGTCACTACTCGCGCACGCTCGAGGACTGGCTGGTCAAGCACGACGCGCAACGGAAGAACGTGCTGCCCGTGCTGGCCAAGGCGTACGGCAGCCCTGCCAACGGATGGACGTGGTGAGGCGGCCGGGCAGGCAGGCAGGCAGGCAGGCATGGGAGCATCTGGTGGAGTTGACACGAGCGTGTGGCCAGAGCGAGCGAGTGGTGCTGGGCGCACACGCAGGTACAACCGCTGGCGCATCTTCTACATGGCGTGCTCTGAGCTCTTCCGCTACAACAAGGGCGACGAGTGGGGCGTAGGACACTACCTCTTCGTGAAGAAGTGAGCGAGGAAAAAAACACAGCGTACGGAGCGGGCGCGTGAGAGAGTGACGTACGAATGCGAATGCATGCGGAATGACACGGACACCGCTTGCAAACGATTCGATTCTTTCCTCTCACAACACAGCAGCGCAGCACGCCAGCATGCAGTGAGCAGCCTGCGCAGAGCCAGGAGGAGCGTGGTGCGCCGGGCGCCCACACGAGGCGGTGCCAGGCGCCCTGGCACAGGGAGCAGGCGCTGCGCAGGAGGAACGGCAAGCACAGCTGTGGAGCGTAGCAGCAGCTGCTGCAGCACTGCACATCGCCGCTTGGTGTGAAGGCGCCTCTAGGTCCGGCGAGCCTCTGCCTCCAGGCGGCTGCTGTCCAGCACGGGCGCAAGGACAGGTGCGCATGCGTTCCGTCCGTTCCCGCAGCAAGCAGGCGTGAGAGCAGCGTGCGCCGGGCGCCATCAACGATTTCGTTCCATATGCTCGACCTCGCGCCTCGGGCCACCTCGCCCCGCTTCAGCAAGCCAGGGGCGCGGCGAACGCAGCAGCAGTGCGTGCGCATGAGCAGGGGCGCCCAGGCAGCACTTGCAGCGGATGGAGGCTTCGCCGGTGTTGGTGTGCAGGAGAGCAGGAGCGCGCAGGGACAACAACCAGCGCAACAACAGGGGCGATATCGAGCAGCACGCACACGCACGCGAACGTGCGACACGGCACGCAGGAGAGCCCTCGAACGGCAGCCTTCGCAAAAACAGCAGGCTGACTGCTCATAGTTCATATTGTCGTGTGCTGCGCACCGCAGGCCAAACAGGAAGGCACCAAATGCAGGGCAGTTTGCCTGCGGATGGGACGGCTCCTGCACAGCCCAGTGAGTGCCAGCGCAACCGCGTGGCCTGCGTGAACCCCGCACGACGCCAGCGCTCGAACAAGCGGTCTGCCAACGGTGCAAACGCAGGTGCGGCGCCGGCTGCGGCGGCGGGCACCAAGGACAAGCTGGAGCTGTGGCTGCAGCCCCACGACCATGCCTCCCGCAGCCTGGTCAAGGCGCTGGGACACATGCACGTCATCAAGGCCACCACCTCGTGAGCGCACCCGCACCACCTTGCAGCTCCAACCCGCACCGATGCTGGCTAGTTAGCTTGAAAGCGCTGGAGCGCCACATCCTTACGTTGCCGACCCACTCACAAGCTGCACCGTGCACCGGGAGCGGGAGTGTGACTGCGCGCGAAAATGCATCCAAATGGTTGCACACGTGCGCAGGGACCGGAAGCTGGTTCAAAGCGTCATTGACTTCTACGCCGCCCGCTTCTCCGCCCTGGCGCCCTCCCAGCCCAGCAGCGGCGGCGCCAGCGGCAGCACCAGCAGCCAGGGCAACGGCACAACCACCACCGTGACGGGCGTGGCGCAGCCAGTGACGCTGGTGCTGCATGGGCAGCGGGCTAGCGACGGGCAGAGGTTCACGTGGGGGCCTAGCGCTGGCAAGTGCAAGGTGCGCCGGGGCTCCTGCCACGCCGCGCGTGCGCAATCCCACACCTCTGAATGCTCGTCCCCACACTGACCAGCGAATCCACTCCATGTCTTCCTCCTGTAGCTACTGCCAGCAGCCACGTGTGGACGCCCTCCGGGCCGTTGCGCCTACCTCGTATGAACGCACCGCTGCCGCTGCCCATGACTGATCGTGCCTGGCGCAGGTCAAGGACGTGCTGCGCACGCTGGGCCACCCTGCCCGCCTGGAGCTGTCTTACCAAGTGCTGCCACTCCAGCAGCATCCACACCAGCACCAGCAGCCACACCAGCACCAGCAGCAGCAGCCTTTGATGCAGGGCGCACAGCACGCCTACGAGCCGCAGAGCGTCAACGGTTCCCTCCTCTCCTCCACGCCCATGGCACCGCCACGCAGCGGACGCGTGGAGGGCGGCGGTGCGGCCGGGTGGGGCGACCGCATGGCTCAGGGCTTAGGGCAGACGGGGCACGGCCAGTTCCACACGCCGGTCAACCCGCGGCCGCATGCTGGGCTGGACCACCAGCAGCAGCAACAGCAGCAGCAGCAGTATGCGTCCTTTACGGACTTGCTGATGGGCTCGCTGCCGGACAGCGATGCGGACGCGCACGGCGCAGCTAACGGCACGGGCAGGAGTGGCGGCAGCAGCGGCGGGAGGGCCTCACAGCGTGGCAAGTACAGCGGAGGAAGAGGCGCAGGTGCAGCAGGTGCTGCAGCAGCGTCGGTGGCGGAGCAAGTGGCAGAGCACGTGGCGCGCCGTGTGCTGCAGCAGCAGCAGCCCGTGGCTCAGGCACAGCACTGGGAGGACAGCAGCGCGCACCTGGACATCCTCGTCGCCATGGCCGAGGCGGAGGACCTAGCCCTCGCCATGCAGAACCCTAGCCAGGGCGCAGGCGCTGGCGTGCATAAGCACGCACTGCAGCCGCCGCAGCACCAGCACCAGCAGGCCGCGTGGGTGGCGCAGGAGGCCATGCCGCAGCTGCCGCAGCACGTCCAAGCCGCGCAGCACCACTACCAGCAGCAGCAGCACCCGCAGCAGCATCAGGGGCAGGAGGGCGAGCAGCAGGACGATGTCGAGCGGATGCTCTTCTCTCCAAACGGTGCACTGGGCCCGTCACCCGGTGCGGCGGCGGCGGCGGCGGCGACGGCAGCGGTGCTGACCGCACCGGACACCTCTTGGTGGCCGGGCCACGCGACCACGATGCAGCCCCCCGCCTTCCCCCCGCCGCCTGCGCCAGCCGTGCAGGCGCAGCAGCCGCAGCAGGCAGCGTTGTTGCCTGGGCCTGGCCCCGCTTCGACGCCCTGCGCCCGACAGAGCCGCCACCCGCCAGCCCAGCAGCCCACGCACGCTGTGCACCCACAACTACATCCGTCGTCATCAGCGGCTGCGGCGGCGGGTGCTGCACAGGCGGCGGGTGCGGGTGCAGGTTTAGGGCCTGCATGCTCGCCCATGCCCGAGCCCACACCCTTAGGGCTTGCGCAGGGCTTCAACACCGTCATGGCACGGCTGCAGCATGCGCAGCTTGACTCGGCGCAACCCAGCCACCGCGGCGGCGGTTACACTAGCTCCAACCCCCGAGGGCTTGCGGCCGCGCATGCGGTGGGGCGGATTCCTTGCCGTCTGCAGCAGGAGGATATCCAGCACCCGCTTCTGCAGCAATGTGAGCAGCAGGGGCAGGGCCTGGGCTGTGGGAGTGGTCACGAGCTGCAGCTGCAACAGCAGGGGTCCCATCAGCAGCAGCAGCAGAGCTCCCAGCACCAGCCGCACCACACCCACAGCCATGGCCATCAGGTGCAGCACCAGCAGGGCTCTCAGCAGCAGCAGCAGCAGCTGTCTCAGGACGAGGCGCGAGCCTATCAGGTGCACCACGCCTACAGCAACGGACACGGGCATCAGCTATCACAGCGCTCTCAGCAGCACCAGCAGCAAGACCACCACCAACAGCAGCAGGGGCAGCACCAGCAGCAGCAGCACCAGCAGGAGGAGGGCACAGTGGCGGTCCCGTCGCAGCAGCAGCAACAGCCGCACGCGAGCGGGCACGCGCACGCCACAGCCGCAGAGAGCAGCAGCCACAGCCACCACATGGCACACGGCAGGCGACCGTCCCACGCCTCCGCTCACGCCACGGCAGCGGCGGCAGCGGCAACGCCCTCCTCCTCCACGCCCGCCACTGTCGATCTGGATGGCGGCACGGGCGCGCAAGACCCTAACCAATGCATGGGCCATGAGCCTGAGCCCTCGCCAGAGCCCACTGAGATCATCGCGCCCATGCCACCACCAGAGCCACGGTACTTACTCCCCGTGACGTCCTGCCCAGCCACCGACCAGCGCATGGCCGCCGCCCTAAACCCTCACCCGCCATGCCCGCAAGCCCTAACCATTCACCACGCCCCGTCCGCACCCGCTGGGTGGCCGGGGTGCGGCCTGGCCCACCCCGCCGATGGCCAGCAACTGCCAACCACTTGCCAACAGACCCAACCGCCGCCAACCGCCGGGTCAGAGGCGTCCAGTGCCGCGACGCACGTGGGGCGAGCTGGGGAGCAGCTGCAGCACGGTTATACGGGTCCAACGGGCCCAACGCCACACAGGCCTCAGCAGCTCCACCGCTCGCACCACGCTCACGCGACTATGACGCTCATGCCGCCTCCGCCACCGCCGCACTTCCCGCCGCCGCAGCCCACACCATTCAGCCTCCAGCAGCAGCAGCAGCAGCAGCAACCGCAGGGTGAGCAGCTTAGGGCTTGCGACGGGGCGCAGCCTCCCATGCACACCGAGGGAGGTCCGCACTCTGGTGTTGCTGGGGGGACGGTGCAGCGTGGGCAGGGCGAGACAGTGGCCGGTATGCATGCCAGCCATATTGGACAGCAGCAAGTGGGCGAGCGGCAGCAGCAGCAGGCGCAGCAGCAGTCTCATGAGGCATGGAACGGGACGGCGGTCGGTCTGCTCCCTCCAATGCAGCATGCGTGGCAAGCGCAGCAGCAGCAGGGCGGGCAGCATGGAGGTCTAGGGTCCAGCATGGAGCAGCCGCACCACAACCCTCACCCTCCAAGCCGGCAGCTGCAGCAACGGCAGCAGCACGCGGGCACGGTGGGTGGTGGGAACGCGGGCGGGCTGCGTGCCGTGTGCTACGACGGCCCGGCGGCGGCGCAGCACGCACAGCACGGGTCGCAGCACGCGCAGCACGGGTCACAGCATGGGTCGCAGCACGCCGACTCAGCGGCCAGCGCGTCCAACCACGCGTTTGAACGCGTAGAGCTGTCGGGCGACGTGTCCACCCGCCCCACCACGGGGCGCCACGTGGCACACCTCCACCTCCAAGCCCCAATGCAGGGCTTGGTGCATGCGCACGCCGCCCTCACCACCGCCTCCCATCCCCCCAACGCTCTGCACTCCACCCTCCCTGCTGCGGCCCAGCAGCACCACCAGCCGCACCCACCGCAGCATCAGCACCAGCAGCAGCATCAAACGCAGCAGCACCCGCCGCACCCACCGCAGCAGCAGCAGCACCAGCCGAACCAACCGCCTTGCTGGGAGCAGCCATTGGCCCGTGCACAGAGCGACGCCACTGCGTGCACTGAGCCCATCGCTCCTCTAGCCAAAGCACCCTTCTCCCAATCAGCCGCACCCACCAACCAGCAGCAGCAGCAGCGGTGCGCCTCCCTCCCCACCTTCCCACCAGCTTCCCACCACCCACACCCTCACCAACATCCACACCCTCACCCACAGCCGCTGGCGCGTGCAGCGTCGGTGCTAGAGGACAGCCTGAGCCCACAACAGGAGCAACAGGCGCCCTCACACCACCTCCCAATCCCTCCCGACCACCACGCCTGCCCTGCCACCAACGGCGCCGTCGCCTCGCACGGCCACAGAGCGCCGTTGCAGGAGCTGCAGACCCTGCAGCAGCACCGCCACCATCAGCACCGCCACCCAATCGGTGCAGGGGACCAGGAGAGCGCACCGTCAAGGCAGCATGCGGCGGACGCAGCGGCAGCAGCAGGAGCGACGGCAGTGGCAGCGCGGAGCTGCACTCAGCCTGGCGGCACGCAACCGGAAACAGCACGGTCTCGCAGCCAGCAGCCCCCAGCATTCCCCGCACCACCCGCCGCCACCGCCGCCACGCCGTTCGCAGTCGCAAACACAGGCCCAGGAGCTCCACTGCCAGCAGCAGCAGCGGCGGGTGGTGGTGCTCCTGGGGTGGCCGTAGCAGCACCTTCCTCCGCCCAGCCCCCTCAGATCCCCCCGCCCGCCCCCTCACTGACTGTGCTCGCCGCCGCCACCGCCGTCCCTCACCCCGCCCATGCGCTCAAGCCCTCGCTAAACCTCCAGCTGCAGCCGAGCAGCAACGCGCCGCCGCCGCTGCAGATGGCCCCGCCCGCGGGCGAACCAAGAATCAGCAGCAGCAGCGGCAACCTCAATGCTGCTGCTGGCACCGCAGCAACCCACACCATCGGAAACCGCAGCGGCAGCGGCGGCGGCGGTGCTGGTGCTGGTGTGCAGTTTGCGCACGCGGGGCCATCCACTGCAGCCCAGCATCCCCAACCACCACCGCCAGCATCAGCATCTGCAGCGCCGCAAACGCATGCCCTAGGAGGGCTTGCCGCACCCACCCCCATGGACGTCCAGTTGCACGACCACCACCTCCACCAGCCTGGGCCGACTAACAACGCAGCGCCCTCCTCGGGTGTGCTTGCCAGTGCAATGGGACCTCCAAGGCAACAGCAGCAACCGCATCCCAACCACCACCACGACAGCAATCAGGGTGGGCCGAGCAACGCCGCACCGGCTGCGGCAACCGCGGCAGCAGCACCTGGCGAGCCGCTCGGTTTTTCCTCCACGCTCCTACCGCCGACGATGCAGCCACCACCGCGCGTGCTGCCGGCCGCTGCCAACCGCCCTCCTGCCGCGACTGAGCCAACAAGTCTAATGCTACCTCCCCCTCCCCCTGCCCCTCCACTACAGCAACCACCGCAGCACCACAACAGCGTGTGGCCGCCTGCTCACCCGCAAGCTGGTCCTTTCCACGGGCTAGCACCCCAGCCACCCCTCCATCCCCAAGCACCGCATCAGCTGCCTCAGGATTTCACCTCGCCTGCGCCCCCGCCCCGCTCATTCTACCGCTACGCCCGACGCACGCTTCTCCAGGACTTCCCGCTCCCGTCCCCGGACACGCCAGACACGCCCACGCCAGGGGACGAAGGCCCGCCCCTCCTCCCTCCCGGATGCGCCTTGGGCGGCGCGGTCGGCGGAGACGCGCGAGGGGGAGGGGGAGGAGGCGCGGGCGGAGGGTCGAGGTCGAGGTCGGTGCGGCGTATGGCGATGTCGCCGCTGACGCCGGCGAAGCGAGCGTCGCAAGGGTCGCCGCAGCGGCCAAGCGTCGTCAGGTGCGCTTTGCGAAAGCCTCGCTCGCTTAGTCTGCTTGGCAGCTTTGTTTCGTGGCAGCAATGCGCTGCTGTCCCTCACTCAATCGATGCCATCTTGTATATCCCAACACCCACCCACCCATCTGCAGGCACCTGTGGAGGTACATTGAAACTGCTGGTGACACTCCAGTCGGCCCCACCAACAGCACCCACCCCTCTGGCCCACAGCCCGCACCCTCGCACCCCCTCCCTGCCACCGCTCACCACTCCGCCACCACCGCCGCCGCCGCTGCTGCTGCCTCAACAGACCCCCGCCCGTCCGTTCAGGGCCACCCTCCTCAGCCAAAGCTTGTCACGGCAGGTGGCAGCAGCTGGCACGATGACGGCCATCGCAACGACGCGCAGCTTCCCGCCAGCTCCCTCCTGGCCCTTGCACCACCACCGCCACAGGTGCTGCAGCAGCAGCAGCAGCACGCACAGGACGCAGCCAGTGGCGGCGGTGTTCGTGCGGGCGGCATGGCGGGGCGAGGGCTTGGGCGAGGGCTTGCGAGCATGGGAAGTCAGGGCAGCGGGCGCAGCAGTGGCCAGGCGCCGACAGAGGTGCTGGCCGGCGCTCCCATGGCGGCTCAGGGTGAGGGCTTAGCTGACATGGACCATGATGGGGAGGGCTTGGGGCCGAGCAGCGCGTGCCGGGGCCCGCCTGCTGCTTTGCAGCCCGCCTTCCAGGCGCCGCTTCCTCCTCCTCCGCAGCAGCAGCAGCAGCGGGTAGTCGATCAGGAGCATGGGACCTCCCAACGGCATGGACTAGGGTTGCACGTGCCCTGCCCTCCGTCCCATGCTTACCCTCACGCTACCAATGCTCTCCCGCACCACCACAACCTGGTCCATCCTCAACCGATTAACAATCACCACCAGCAACAACAACAGCAACAACACCAGCAGCAAGAGCAGCAGCAAGAGCAGCAGCAGCAGCAGGAGCACGTGGCGCAGCCTGCCATGAGCGCTGCCTTGTCCGGTGCATCGTCCTCCCAGCACCCGCCCCCCACACTCGCACCCACCAACGCGACCATGGCCCCGCCACCAACGGCTGCGCATGAGGGGCTAGGGTTAGGGTCAGGGGGAGCCGCTATTGCCCCCTCTGTCGCTTCCCCAGTGGACGGAGGCAGTGGTGGTGGCGGTGGTGGCGGCTGTGGCGGTGACGGAGGCAGTGGTGGGGGCGAGGATGAGGTGCAGGGGCAGGCAGGGGCGGCTGCGGTGGCGGTGGCGGCAAGGAGGAGGGTGCGGGCGGTGCGGAACGGCAACCAGCAGCAGCAGGCGCAGCAGCAGCAGCAGGTTGCTGCGGCAGCGTTGCAGCAGGGCGATGCGCAGCTGCAGCACCAAAAGCAACACCAGCAACAGCAGATGCAGATGCAGCTGCAGCAACCTGTGAATGCTGTGGCCCAGGCGCAGCAGCAGCAGCTGGTGCAGCACCAACACCAGCAGCAGGAGCAGCACCAACACCAGCCACAGCAGCAGCAGCAGGCGCAACCAGAGGGTAGACCACCCGTCGCCACCGCTGTCAACCACCAACTCATCATGCCGACCCCAGCCCCACACCACCACGACACCTCAGCAGCAGCAGCAGCGGCCGACGTGAGTGGCAAGCAGCATGGGGCGGCGCCGCTTCTCTGCCCCGTGGTGCCACCGGCTGGGCTTCTGGACCTCAACGACTGGTTCGCTGATGTCACGATTGATGCCGCGGCGCTGATTTCCTTCCCAGAGGCTCAGGCAAAGCTGCAGCAGCAGCACCTGCAGCAGCAGCAGCAACAGCGCCAGCAGGAGGCTGACATTGCCGCGTTGCAGCAAGTCCATCAGCAGCAGCAGCAGCGACAGCAGCAACAGCACGCGGCTGCCCTGCAGCCGCAGCAACAACGGGCACCGCAGCAGCAGGCGCAGCTGCAGCACGGGCGAGGGGCAGCAGCGGCCAACGGTCAGCAGCAGCCGCATCATCTGATGCTGGGGGATGCGGCGGCTGTCCCAGCTGGCGTGCAGCGGGCGGACGGCGGCGCAGGCGCGGGTGCAGCAGCAGCAGCCATTGGCAATGGCGTGCAGGCGATGCAGCAGTACAACGCCCCTCACGCCGCACAGGAGCAGCAGCGGCAGCAACAGCAGAACATGGCCCTGGCTGCAGCGGCGGGAGCGGGTGCGGGTGCGGGGGGTGCCGCAGCAGGCCCGACGGATTTCACAGGCCTGCTGGGTCCGGCAGGGCTGCTTGGCCAGGCTGCTGGGGATGGCTCTGGTGGCCTGCCGATGCTGCAGTGGCCGCAGCACCTCACGGGCGAGTTGGCGGCGCTGACGGCGGCGGCGGCGGCGGGTGCGGCACCTGGTGGTGGCGGTGTTGATGGTGCGAACGGAGCGGCGCATGGTGGGCGTGGTGCTGGGGCGGGGGCGGCGGAGCGGAAGCCGCGGAAGAAGGCGGCGGCGGGTGGTGGTGCAGGTGCGGGTGGCGGAGGTGGGAGGAGGAGTGCGGCCGGGTCTGCGGTTGCGGCGGCGGCGGGTGCGGCTGCGGCGGCGGGGAATGGGAGTGGGGGGGGAGGTGGTACGGGGAGGCAGCGGAGAGCGCGTGGGAGCGGTGCTGCTGCAGGCGGGAGGGGTAGTGGTGGTGGGGCGGCGGGTGCAAGGCAGCAGCAGCAGGGGGGTGGCGCTGACGTGGCGGGGCAGCTGTTGACGAGCCAGCAGGCCGCTGAGCTGGACGCTGTGGACCTTGACGCGTTGCTGTTTGGTGGCGCTGGCGGTGTCGTGCCGGCGGGCAGCAACACGTGCGATGCGTTGGGGGGCCTTGGGGCGGGGCAAGTCGGGGTGGGTGGAGGTGGGGGAGGGGGAGGAGGAGGGGGGGAGAGCAGTGTTCTGCTGGCGGTGCAGGGTGCGTTGGGTGGAGGCGCGAGCGCGTGTGGGTGGGACCTGGGGACGCTGGGTGGGTGGAGCTGTGGGGCTGCGCTGCTCCCTCCTGGTGGTGTGGGTGGAGGCGGGACCGGTACGGGGCGACAGCAGCAGACGGCACCTCAGCAGTTGCAGCAGCAAGAGCAGCAGCAGCAGCAGCAGCAGGGAAGCGAGCGGCCGTTTGCGGCCCTGTTTGGATCACGATGACGGATAATTGAATGCATGACCCGATCAATCACCTCTTCCGAGACCCGGTGCACGCTTTAAAGTCAGTTCCTCTCGCAGCGTTCAGACACAGAGCCTTGGGCACGCCACACCCTGTGTAAACTGCGCGTGAAAGCCAGGACAGCGTGTCGCGAGGTGATGGCGCGTGGATTCGCGTTCGCGCAGCAGCTGCGCGCCCTTCTCGCCAAGGAGGCGCGCATCAGGTGAACGCAGTGCGAAGAGTGGGCGCCAATGTGGACTCGTCTCCTTCGCGACTCTTGAAGAAGACTTCACCAGACGCGGGACTCGCGCACCTCGCGCTGCGCGGCGCCCCCGCAGGCTGCGCGCCTGGCAGATCAACGCCATGCAGCTCCTGCAGAGCCTCTTCGTCATCGTGCTCATCTACGCCGTGGACCAGGCCACGCGCGTGTCGTCCTCGGCGCAGTTTACCGGCGCGGCCGAGGAGCGCTCAACAGCCGTCAAGCCCGTGGGAGCAGTCCCTGACTGCCGCACCAACCGCTTCATGCAGGTCTGCGTGCTTGTGTTGTGTGGTGCTGTGGGAGGGCAAAGCGGAGGGAGGTGCTGGGAAGCTGGGCGGCGCGCCCTGACGACAGCCGCGCTTGACGGCTCTGCGACTGCAAGGTTGCGCCGTCGCTGCATGCAGGATGGCCAGGCGTGCTACTCGGTGATATACACGCTGCATGCAGGTTGGTCAGGCGTGCTACTCGGTGATATACACGCCGGCCGGTGACCCGCTGGTGGAGCAGGTGATGGCGGCAGTGGCCGCCAACAACCAGCCGCCCCTGCCGCCGGAGCTGCTCAAGGGCATGACCTCACGCGACCAGGTAAGGCGTGGTGTGTGTTTACGCTTGCAAGGGGGGCGGCCCAGCCGCGACAACCAAGGCAGCACGGTGCAGCAGCGAGGAAAGATTGGGCACCCACCCAGGCCAGGGCATGCATGCATGGTGCTGGAGTTGCGCCATGCAGGTGGCAGGGTCCTCCAGACTGAATGAGATGCTGGCCCGGGCCCGGGGAAGCGAAGCACAGCACAGAGCGCGCGGTGCCCGGGGCCTTTGTGCTGCAGGTGGATGCGTTCCTGTGGGACCAGCCTGGCGTGGCGCTGGCGGCCGTGCACTTCCGCCCCATCAGCGACAATGTGAGTGCTGTCTTGACTCAAGACCTGCGCTCTCCCTTGCCGCGCTCCCGCACCATCAGCGACAATGTGAGTTCTGTCTTTGACTTGACTCAAGACCTGGGCTGAGTCTTGAGTCTTGGGCTCTCCCTTGCCGTGGAACTGGTGCTCCCGTGCTGCAGGCGGTTTCACTGACGTTGGTTTGCATGGCTGCGCCAGGCGGTTGTGCTCCCTCCTGCGCCCTGCATGTGCCGCCGCACGCAGGTGTGGACGTACGTGCTGCAGGTCAACGACAGCCTGGCTTACTTCAAGGGCAAGTTCCAGGACCCAAACATGTACCTGCAGCTGCCTCTCCAGGTGAGCGGGGGGTGCTGGTGCACCATAACGTGTGCCGCCGACCTGATGCAGCCGCTCACCTAGTGAGCGGACGCTGCGGGCCGAGCGGGGCATGGGCACGGTCAAGGGCCTGTTGCCCACATGGTTGCTCAGGAGGTGCCCGCGGGTCTCACGCTTGCTGACCTGGTCTGGGCGTGTGTGTGCCTAATCTTGCCTCGCTGCTGATCCGTGTTGCCTTGGTTGATGCGGCCTGAGGCCCCGTTTGCACGCTGCACACACTCACTTATTGCTCCCGGCCCCACGCAGGTGGCGGTTGAGCGGGAGTTTGCCCGGCTGGCGCTCGGCGAGCCGACCATGGAGTACGCCATCGCGGTCCGCGACTTCCCGCACCCGTCGCTCTCGGCGACAAGCGTTGTCGGCCGCGTCGCGCCCGTCTTCCTGCTGGCCTCGCTCATGGTCAACGTGGTGCTGCTCATGCAGACGCTGGTGCGTTGCGTGGTGGTGGCTTTTGTCGGCAGGAGGCCTTGGGCGCTCCCATCGCATCCCGCGGCGGCTGCGGGAAACGCGCCGATGGAGATGGTGCAAGGACTGGTCCCCTGGGCCTCACCGAACCGCCAGCCCTGGTACGAGAACGCTTGCGCGCAGGTGGGCGAGCGGGAGACCGGGCTGAGAGGCGCGATGACCAGCATGGGCCTGCTGCCAAGCGCGCACTGGTCGTCGACCCTAGCCGTGCAGGTCCTGCTGGCCGCGCTGCACGCGGCGCTGCTCACCAGCCTCGCCTTGGCCTTCGGGTGAGCTGTGACTCTTGCCGGCACAGGATCCCGATGCTTGCGCTGCCTGCGGGTCCGCCGGGTCTTGCGGCGATGCGTTCTTGCCAGCTGCTCGCGCGTTCGCAGGTTCGACTTCGCGACCCGCAACGCGCCACAGCTGCTCTTCCTGCTGCTCTTCACGTCCGCCTTGGCGCTGACCGGTTTGGCCGTCGCGCTGTCGACCATGATCACCAGGTAAGGCGGGGGGGAGCCACGAGCTTCGTGGGCACGTGAGCTTCGAAATGCACTGGCCTGACCGTTGCTGCTACGACCACCTCGCGAGCGTGGGGCGGGGATGCGCTTCCGACCTACCCTCGCTCCACCCCAGCCCTGGACTGAGCTGCCCGGCCACACCGCGAGAGCCGCACTCGTCGCGCTCGCCGCGCGCAGGAGCCAGGCCGCGGTCCCCGTGGCGCTCGTCGTGTTCGTGGTTGCGTGGATCTTCATGCTCGTGCTGGGCTTCGGCGTCGTCTACACCGGCACGGCGTCCGAGGGGCTGGTCGTGTTCTTTTCTCTGTTCCCTTGGACGCTGCTCAGTAAAGGGCTGCTCGACCTGGCCGAGGCTACCACAGGCGAGCACGCATCGCTGGCTCTGTGCACTTGCAGTCAGGATGGCGTGCTCGGTGTGCCCGCGCCCATCGTTGGTGATGCCGGTGGTGCGGGTGCACCCACACGCTGCCACTGCTGATCCGTGCTGCCTTGGGTGGTGCGGCCTGAAGCCCCGTTTGCAAGTTACACACACACACACACACGAGGACACGGACGTGCTGACAACCTGCACGCAGGGACGAACCCGGGCATTTCATGGGCGCAGCGCAGCAACTACTGCTGGGTGGACGACCCAACGCCACAGCAACAGGTGCGCCTGCTGTGCCCTCCCCCTAGCTCAGCGTGGACGCACACTGAGGTGAAGCTAGGGATCGTCAACTGGGGGCGGCGTACAAAACGAGGCGCCTACTTGATATGTTTACATTCACATCTGCGTGCCAGACATGGCTGTACCAGATGTGAAGCTCATGACACACGCCTCCCTTGGCATCCAAGCTGTCTGCCCACAGACGACTGGTTCTGTGTGTGTGTGTGTGTGCGCTTGCAAACCGTGTGCGCGGCGCACTCCTTCACTTCCCACAAACACGCAGGCGGAGCTGCCGTACTGGAAGTCAGCATGCGTCATGCCCATCTCGCAAGCACTCGTGGTCCTCGTCATCCAGGTGCGCTTCCGTTCCGCGCACGCGCTCTTCCAAGGGCAATACCAATGCCATACTCACCGCGTGGCCCCACACCAGATCCAGCGCGCTGTATGCGGCTGACTGTTATCAGGAGGCCAACGCACTCATGTTGCGCGCTTGTGTGTACAGGGGGGTTAGCCTAACCCTAACCCCTAACCCTAACCCTGTACGCTTGGCCATGGGCGTGGCGTGCTGTGCGCAGGCGGTGTGCTACACTGCGCTGGGGCTGTACCTCGACGGGGTCTTGCCGCATGAGCCCGGGGCGGCGAGGAGGCACTGGGCCTTCCCTCTGCTGCCTTCCACCTGGGGCTTGACGCTCCGCCCGGCACGCAAGGTAAGGTGTGTGTGTCATCACCATTATCATCATCATTGCATGGCAATCACGACAGGTGTCATGATGCTGCAGCCGTCACAAAAGGTGCGTGTGTAGTTTGCGAATGGGGCTTCAAGACGCGGTAACCAAGGCAGCACGGATCAACAGCGAGGAAATTAGGCACCGGCCTAGACTAGAGGTATAGCTTGCACTTGCGGGGCGGCAAACAGACTGGGGCACGCCAGGGAGAGCAGCGCTGGCACACATGCTGCCGCTTGGTTAAGCCGCTTGCTGACGATGAGTAATGATGAGTAATGACGGCTCGACTATCGCCTGCAGGGTGGAGACGCCCGGCACGTGCGTGCCGCCCTCAAGCACAGCCTCAAGCGCTCCGGCGAGCTTAACGACGGCGGCAGCATCGTGGCACCTGCAGCGGAAGACGGCGCGGCAGCGCAAACCGGCACCGGCACCAACAGCGGCGCGCAGCAGCAGCAGCAGCAGCAGCAGCAGCAGCAGCAGCAGCAGCACAGCGCAGCGTCAGCGGCGCAGGGCGACGTGCGGCGAGAGGCCCAGCACGCACAGCTCTTGTGCCAGGCGTGGCTTGAAGATGCTCGGCCTCCCAGCACTGCTGCAAGCAGCGCATCGGCACCGGCAGAAGCTGCACCGCCACCGCAAGCAGCGGGCACGCTGGGGCAGGCGGTGGGGCGGGGTGTGGGTGGTGTTGAGGCTGTGGGGCACGTGGTGGCGGCGCCGGCGGGTGTGCTGTTCTGCGGCCTCACCAAAACGTTCTGGAAGCAATCCGGCGGTGTGCTTGACGACGGCAGCAGCGGCGGTGCGGGGGCGTCGCCGTCGCCTTCGCCAAGCGGGGCCGCCTCAGGGGTGTGGGTGCGGCTCACCCGGCCGCTGTCGTGGTGCTGCGGGGTGCTCCGGCAGTGGCGGCGGCGGGTGGCGGGGCGGCGGCTGGTGGCGGTGCAGCCGATGTGGCTGTCGCTCCCGCCTGGGCAGTGCTTCTGCCTGCAGGGGCCGAACGGCGCGGGCAAAACCACCACAATCAAGTGCCTGCTCGGGGTGAGTCGTTCGTTCGGTGCCAGGGAGGGGCTTGCTTGCTTCCGCACTGCTCCTGATGGCGGAACCGTGATGGCACACCTCGTCCTCCGCACGAGGCGTGGTTTGTGTGGTGGCTGCTGTTGCTCGCAGATGGTGGAGCCGTCACGTGGCGACGTGCTGGTGTTCGGCCGCAGCGTGCGCAGCGCGGCCGGGCTGTCCGAGGTGCGGCGCCTCACCGGCGTCTGCCCTCAGTTCGACGTGCTGTGGCCGGAGCTCACGGCGAGGGAGCACCTGGAGCTGTTTTGGAGCATCAAGGGCGTGGGTGGGACGGCGCAGGACGCGGCGGCGGCGTTCAGCCAACTGCTCGCCAAGGTGAGGGCGCGTTAAAGGTCGTGGGCGCCGGCGCTCAGAGGTTCAGCGCCGTTGCGTCTGACGAAGCAGGATGTCGCGCGGGTGTCGCGACGGCCGCAGGTGTCGCTGGCCGACGTGCGCGACGTGCGCGCCGGCACCTTTTCCGGCGGCATGAAGCGCCGCCTCAGCCTGGCCATCGCCCTGCTGGGCAGCCCGTCGCTCCTGGTTCTGGACGAGCCAACCACCGGCCTGGACCCAATCTCCAGGTGACTGGTTTGTTCGTTCGTGCAGCCTTGCCGGCACCTGCCATGGAACACGCCGCGTCGCCAGCGGCTTTTGCGGCGCACACTCGCTCCTTGCGCTCTCGCAGGCGCAAGGTGTGGTCGCTGCTGAGCGAGGTCAAGCGCGACTGCTGCATGCTGCTGACCACGCACCTGATGGATGAGGCCGACGCGCTCAGCGACAGGTGCGAGGTCCGCGTCGCCTGCAGCGCAGAGGTCGGAATGCCGTAGCTTGCCGCTGAGCCTTGCCTGCCGCACCGATTGGCTGCAGGATCGGCATCTTCGTGGCGGGCTCGCTGCGCTGCCTGGGCACCTCGCTGCGGCTCAAGGCGCAGTTCGGAGACGGCCTGCGCCTCTCCATCGGCCTGGCCGCGGTGCTCCCCCCACCCACACCCGAGCCGCGCCTTTCCCCGCCGCCCCAGGACCAGCAACCACCGCCGCCCGCGCCCGCAGCTCACGCGGACCTCCACCCCGCCGGAGACGGCATCGCATCCAGCGCCCTCGCAGTCCCACTGTCCCTGGACGCCCGCAAGGCAGCACTCCGCAAGATCGTGCGCCTGGCCTTGTCAGAGGGCCCGGGGACCGGCAACCTGACCGTGGAGGATGAGGACGACGAAGCAGCTACCTCCACCCGGCCGCCGACTGGCCAGGCCGGCGCAACGGGGGAGGACGGTGTGGGTGGCGGCGGCGGCGGTACAGGGGCAGGGGTGGTGGGGGCGGTGGTGCGGGAAAGCAGCGTGGCGTACTGCCGGTTCATCGTGCCGTTGGAGCTGGAGCACCGCGTGCCCGACGTGCTCGTCGCGCTGCAGGTGCGCCGCTGTGCTCGCTCCTCCCTGTTGTGTGTCGAGCTTCACATCTGACACGGCCGTCCCTGGCAAGCAGATGAGCATAGATAATCATCATCACGCACACCCCCCTGGGCTACCCCCAACTCCCCCGCCGCCCCCTCTGCCTTGGGGTCACTGGGGAGAGGCTTGTGTGCTGCTTGCATCCCGGGACGGTCTGCCGCCGCCTCATGATCAGGGCACCATGGCGAGTGTGTGCGGCATTGCTGGCCATGCGCACTGTGCATGCACGCGCAGGAGGTTGAGCAGCAGCTGGGCGTCATGGACGTGGGCGTGGGACTCACCAGCTTGGAGGAGGTGTTCCTGCGCGTGGTCCGTGCCTCCTCCTCCTCCTCCTCCACGGCTTCCTAAGGCAGCCCTGATGCGCCGCTTGCGCCGCCCCCTCCGCCGTCTGAGGCGCAGGAGCTGTGAGGCCCCGGTTGGTGCTTCGGATGTCCCAGGGCCCCAGCCCCAGCGTCTGGAGCCAAGCCGGCAACAAGTTGTGGCGGCCAGGGTGAGGGCGGCGGCACCTGCCTGTGTGGGGCGAGTGGGGCGGGTCCCTATGTCCACAAAGGATATCTAACTTCCAGGAGTTTAGAGGGGCTGCCACCTGCTGTCCAGTACGCTGACGGTGCTTGAGCTTTTATCATAATCGGCGTCCTGCATCATGTTGTACCACGATGCGTCCTGGTGCCCTGGTTCATTGCCAGCTCCTGGATGACGACAATGGAAATGCAAGTATTCTGCCAGTGGTAGCAGCTTGTGCCAGCAGCAGCAGGATGGGCGAGGAGGAGCGAGGAGCAGCTGGCGAGGAAGCGGAGGCGCTGCTGCGGCGCATCCTGCAGGAGCTGCAGGCGCTGAGGCAGACGCAGGATGCTCTGTGCAGGGACGTCAGCGGGCTCAGAGGCTCGCACGATGCGCACTCGTCCTGGTGCGCAACTTTTGCGCGCCGTGCACAAGTCGCGCCCGCCGTTGTTAAGCAGATCGCAGCTCGCAGCAGCAGGCTCGCAGCTCTTGTCGAAGCCAGCATCGCCATGCTGCTCGCTGCGCTTGTCGGCCTGGGCGAGCGGCAGGCGCATGACGACTTTTGCGACGCAGGGTTGCGCAGCGCCTGGAGAGCGTGGAGGACAGCGTGCGCAAGACAGCAACCAGCAGTGAGTGCCTCTCTACCTCCTGCACATGCCAGCCGCACACCGCACCTGCCACACGCCACCCGGGGCCCCTCGTGCCTTCCCGCAGTGCTACGCGTGGGCATGCTCTCATCATCATCAGCAGCACAACACGGCGCACCCACAGCTGACAGCTCCGCGCACGCCCACCCCCGCGGCCCCACGGACCCGCACCTGTCCGCCTTTGCCCCCGCCCGCTCCCCCGTCACCAGCCGTGCACACCACATCCTTCACGCCGGCACCCGCCCTTCCTCCTCCCTAGGCACGTCTCCTCCCGGCAGCGCAGGGCCCATCTCCTCCTCCGCTTGGCGCCTCCGTTCCGCCCGCTCCGCTTCCCGCGCCGCCGCCCACCGCCACTCGATGCACCGCCGCCGCACCTCCTCCTCCGACGTCGAAACGAGGAGCGCCAACTTCGAGGACGCGATGGAGCGCTTCCCCAGCAGCGCGGCGAGCTACCGGTGGTCTGACACGGACAGCGTCGTCAGCATGCCAGGTGGCGGCGGTGGCGGCGGCGGCGGCGGCGGCGGTGGCGGGTACGCAGCGAGGGCGCAGCAGCATGGGTTAGGGCTTGGGCTAGGGCACGGCTCTGGCGGCGCAACCACGGCGGCGCGCCCGAGTGTATCGTCCAGTAGCCCGCACACATCTGGTGCCGCTGCTGTGGGGGGTGCAGCATCGCACGCGGCGGACGGAGGTGGGACGTCGTCACAGCAGCAGCACCAGTCTGGAGGTGCAGGGACGTCGCATTTCAGGGCTACAGTGCCCGTGGGAACGGCAAGCACACAAGGAGGTGGAGCATTGGTAGCGGCGGCAGCGGCAGGTGCAGTGGCGGGCAACAGCAGGGCACACGACTCTGACGGCCTGCCCCCCGCAGCCGCGCCACCAGGTGGGCCTTCTACAGGCCGCCCAGGGTCGATATCCACGCCTTTTGGCCAGCCGTTTGCCCAGCATATGGCCCTGGAGGGTGGCAGCGGCGGCGGCGGTGGAGGTGGTGCTGACGGTGCACCAACCGCCACAACCGCCCGGGCCCGGGGTGCCTCACAGCAGGATTTGAACCAGCAGCAGCAGCAGCACCAGCATGCTGATGGTGTAAGCACCGCAACGCAGGCCCACAACGCCACCGCTGCAGCACCCGGCCCCGTGCTTGGCGGCTTCAGCAGCGCCGCGCAGTACGCAGAGGTCTCCCTCGCACAGCCCTACAGCCCCTCCGCAAACCACCCTCCGCCCTCCTCCGCCACCACGGCCATTGCCGCCCAGCACCCACCACCGCACGGCGGCCCCGCCCCGCCGCACCCGACACACGTGCTGCATCAGGATGGCACTGGCGGCGGCGGCGGTGGCGGCGGCGGCGGCGGTGGCGGTGGCGGTGGCGGAAGCGCAGCAGCGGCAGCAGCAGCATTACAGCGTCCCGGCGGTGGAAGCGGCGCTGCCCGACGCGCCCGCACCTCCTCCATGCCCCACTCCCTCTCCCTCTTCGTCCCAACCGCCGCCGATGCCCAACCGCCAACCGCCGCCGCCGCCGGCACCAACTACCAACCGCCGCTCTTCCCCCCTGGCATGCCACAGCTGCTGCTGTTCCCGCCGTCCTTTTTACCGCCCGGCGCCGTCCCGCACTTCATGCTAGGGCCCGGCGGCGCCATGCAGGGCCCCGCCCTAAACCCTAACGCGAACCCTAACGCCATGGCAAACCCGGACGCGGCCATGGGCACGGCTGGCAGCACGCCACGCTTCCTCGCGCTCTCTCCCTTTATGGCGCCAAGCTCCGCCGCAGCTGGGGCAGCCAACCCTAGCCACGCACCGCCGCCGCAGCCAGCTACGCAGCAGCAGCAGCACCGCCGGCAGCGGCTCAGTACGCAGTCTGCAATCGTCGCGCCGACATACCAACAGCAGCAGCAGCAGCAGCAGCAGAGGGGTGGGTATGCCGCGCCCCACCACCACCACCACTCCCAGCACAGCGCAGACGCCGCGCCCTCGTACCAGCAGCATCGCCACCCGCGCGTGAGCGCAGACTCCGCAGGTGGTGCGGGAGGAGGAGGGAGCGGCATGGGGGAGGACGGTGCAGCGTTGCTCGAGGGCGACATGACGTCGGCAGCGGCGCTGCACCACTACCAGCACATACAGCACCAGATGCAGCAGCA
>QAXK01002239.1:0-12298 GCA_004335735.1 Chlorella sp. KRBP | reverse complement strand
TGCCGCAGAGTTCAAGGCTGCGTTCGACTCCCGCGATGCTGAGACCAAGGTAAAAGCACTACTGCTCTGAGACGCCCAGAACTGCAAGTCGCCTGGTCGGCTTTCCACGTCCAGCACGTAGCAAGTGCACTGGCCCAGACAATTGTGGATGTCCTGCATGTGAATGGGTGCAGGAGCTTCGCAAGGCCAACGAGGACGCCCTCGAGATGTGCGCTGCTTTCAACAACGAGCTGCTGGCTTCCCGCCACGACGCCAACAAAGCACAGGTGCGCCCTCTACTGCAGCGCCCTCCAGGGTCCCAGGCTCAGTCTGTGCTGAAGTGGCCTGCGCATGCGGTCTGCGCTTTGGTCTGTTGTGTGTGGCTCTGCTGCCCGCTCTGACTGCACTTGCGGTGCTGTGTGGTGTCTGTGGGCGCAGTTGGACGCGGACGCAGCGCGACTGGCGCTGGTCGCGGAGAAGGAGCGCCTGGCGGGCTTGGAGAGCGAGCACGCGCAGCTGCTGCACCAGCGGGAGCTGCTGCAAGCCGAGCTGCAAGTGGCCCTGCACACCTACAAGCCCGCCGCCGCCATTGACGCGGGTGCGCCACGCTGCTCCGCCACGCACCTCTTCTCGCTGCGCCGCGCCGTGTTCTACGATCTGTGCCGCACACCAGCCGCTGGCTGCTGCCCTCGAAGCTGTGGTTGTCGCTTTTCATTTGCACACCTTTGCGCGTCGTGCGGTGCGCGTGCTGCGCAGGCACCCCTGCGGACAAGATGCTCACCATGCTCAGCGAGCTGCTCGAGGGCACTGTGCCCAGCATCCAGGACATCCTGTTCGTCCAAAGCTCCATCCTCGAGTCGCTTGACATCTACCAGCCGATCGACCTTGGCCGCCAACTGCTGCACCGCTCGGGCATGGACGTGAGTGCCAAAATCGCGCGCTCGCGGCATGGCGGTGCGGACATGGTGCGACGAACGGATCCGTCGCAGTTATGCGCATGCTGAGGCCGTGCCCTGCTGCTCCGCCGCCACCCCCGCAGGAGGAAGTGGGCATGTCCCTGCTCAACCAGCTGGGCGGCAGAGCCGCGAGCAGCGCTGGCGGCCACTCGATGGCGCACATGCCCCACAGCGGCCTGTCGCTTCACGGCCTGTCGCTTCACGACTTCAAGTGCGTGGATGCGCAAGCTCTCGGGGGGGATGGCGGTAGCTCGGCAGCCTCAGACCGGCCATCGCGCCGCGCGAACGAGGGTTGCGACGGGTGCGTCCTCGCCCGTGTGTCGCACCGCGCAGGAGCGACGACGAGCGCGACAGCGCGACGAGCACGATGTCGGCGCACCCGGACGAGCGGTTCACCACGCTGGCCGGCGCCCTGTCCCTCCTGCTGAGCCCCGCCTTCGCGTTCCAGTCGCCTCGGCTAACACCAACGGGGACAACGCAGACGTCGGACGCGGTGCCACCGGAAAGTCCGTTCAACACGTCGGGCTTCTGCCGCCTCGTGCACCGCAAGTCGATGCGGGTCAAGCCCTCAGAGGTGAGGGGCGATGCATCTCGCACGGTTGCGGTGCGTGTAGACCGACGCAGGTTGTGGGCGCGAAGCGAATGCATTGCCGGTCCTGACCTCCCGGTTGCTCTGTGTGGGCACCTCGTGACTGGCAGTTGCAGGACCTCGACACGCTCATGCGCATGCCCGCGCGCGGCGGCTCGGCTGCCATCCGCGTGGGGCACGACCACGACCGAGGGAGCGCCTCCAGCATGCCGTCCAACTACGCGGACGATGTGCACGGCGCGTGCGAGGACGAGGAGGTCGACCAGTTCCCCGCGTACAGCCCGCTCACCGCGCCGCCGTTTGAGGAGGTGCGCCACGCGCACCAGCCGCCGGACTTGCCGCGCGTGCCGCAAGACCCGGACCGGGGAAGCTGACACTCCCTGCTGCCCCGCCCCATTGCCCCGCAGGTGAACCGTGTGCTGGAGTCGTCCAACCACTGGCAGTTTGACGCCTTCCGTCTGTTGGACGCCACCAACGGCTGCCCACTCTCTGCCATCACCTTTTACTCCATGCACCAGTCCGGGCTCATCCACAGCCTGAACCTCAACCCGGAAAAGCTCGCCAGGTGCGCGCACCTGCCTGCCTCCCGCGCACCAGTGGTCCGCGCATGCACAGCTGTGTCCCGGCCGGAGCATGTGCCATGACGCTGGGTATGACCGTGTGGCTGTGCGCGCGAGCAGGTTCCTCCGGCGAGTGGAGGCGGGCTACCTGGACAACCCGTATCACAGCCGCACGCACGCGGCGGACGTGGTGCAGACGCTCAGCCTCATCCTGAGGAAGGGCGGGATGATCCCAGGCTACGTCTGCCCCATCACGCACCTCGCCTGCCTGCTGGCCGGGGTGAGTGGCCACGGTGACCACGGTGGCAGGTGTTGAAGCGTTGCAGGCGCCACGCAACACGCAATCTCAAGGTGCCTGAATTCACTGCTGCCGTGCGTTGACCGCAGGCCTGCCACGACTACGAGCACCTGGGCCGCACCAACGACTTTTTGGTCAGCACGGGCCACGACCTCGCCATGCTTTACAACGACCGCGCGCCGCTGGAGAACCATCACATCGCCTCGTCGCTGAGCCTGCTGCGCAAGCCCGAGTACAACTTCGTCTCGGACCTCTCCAAGGTGCGATGCGGCGGATGCGACGAGCCCGCTCCCTTTGCGGTGTGCGGTCGCTGAGCCGTGCAGTCGTTGTGGTGCGTGCCCACTTCGCTCGATGCAGGCCGACGGGGACAAGCTGCGCCGCACCATGATTGAGCTGGTGCTGGCCACAGAGTGAGTGAGGCCGCAGCTGCACTGGGCTTGACGCGCGCAAGGCGATGCGTGCGACGGGTGCGCCGACCACGCCCCACACTCACCATTGTCCTCGTTCCCATTGCTCGCACCGCAGCATGAAGCAGCACTTCGCCACCATCTCGCACTTCACCACGGTGCACCGTCTCGGCAGCGCCACCGCCACCGCAACCGCCACCTCGTCGTCGGCCGTGTCCGCGGCACACCAACGCGGCAACATCAAGTGAGCCTCTGCACTTTTGCCTTGCCCGACCGCCTCCTCCAGCCACACCACGCCTCCTCCAGGGAGCCACGCCATCAGCGCGTGTACACGGGACACATGCTCTCGCCAACCGCGTATACACGGGACCCATGCTCTCGCCAACCGCCGCTGCTCGCGTGGCTTGCGCAGGCGGAGCTCGGACGGCGGCAACAGCTCCGTGGCCAGCAGCCTCAACGCGTCGGACGTGCAAATCATCATACCACTCGACGAGTCCGAGCGCATGCTCAGCTTGCAGATCGCGCTCAAGTGCGCCGACCTCGGGGTGAGTGGAACGGCCGAGGCTGTGATCATGAATGAGGAGCAATGGCAGCACATAATCAATCAGCAAGGCGCGTGTGGCGGGTCGGCCACGGCATCAGGCCGTGACCCCGCTCCGCAAGCGCCGCTTGCACCTGACGCGCATGTCGTTGCTTGCGCGTATGTGTGCGCCCACTCTGCAGCACACGGCAGCTGCTCTGCCCGTCCATCTCAAGTGGGTGGCGGCGCTGGAGGAGGAGCTCTTCAGGCAGGGCGACGCCGAGCGCCTGGCGGGCCTGCCCGTGTCGCCACTCTTCGACAGGGCAAAGCAGGGCGTGAGCAAGTCGCAGGTGCGACGCGCGGTGTGGCTCCTGCAGCCTGAAAGCGTAGTCTCTAACCCAAGCCTGCAGAACACGGTCACGCCCAGGGGGCGCGCCACCGGATGGGCGGTGAAGGCGTGGCAGCATATCTGTGCCCGCTCTCCCAGCATGCAAACACACCCCCAGTCACACGCTCTCCTTGCGGGTGACGGTCTGCGTGTGCAGGTGGGCTTTTACGACATTGTGGTCATCCCGCTCTTCCACGCCTTTACGCGCGTCTTCACCAACACCAAGCCGCTCATGGCCTACGTCATGCGCAACTACAAGCACTGGCAGCAGGTACACAGCAGCCACAACAGCGCCTGAGCAAGGGCGCCACGTGCGCCCTCGCGCGGCCCACCGGGTGGGCAGCACGGCTTGGATGGCATGGCCGGACGTCCGACATGACGGCCGTGTACGCTTCTCGAGAGCGTTTCTGCGGCGACGCGTCCTGGACTCTACACTGAGCTGAGATATTCCTGCTGCGGCGTGCTGGGGACGCATTGCCAGAGTCTTGCTTAGCAGCGCGCCACCGGCGTTGGCTTTTCGTTTTCCCATGCCGCCAGCGGCGCAAGCCGCCGTGTACCCACCTCTAGTCTTGGCCTCCCCTAGTTTATTTCTCCTCTATACACGTTGAATCTTGCTGCGTCAGATCCTGGCCTCCCCACTGCGCTGGACGCGCCAAATCCTCTGCCACCTCTGGACCCTTCCTTGCCGCCACTGCTGCTGGACACAAGGAGTTCCCGTTGCCCCCCCGTCCCCTGGCTTTCGCTGCGTGCTGGGACGTACAGAAGGCCCTCGGGCACACCACGAAGGGGCCAGTTGAAGGATCGCATCATGATCAAGGCACCATGACTCTCTGGCTGGTCGTGTGCCTGTGTAGTATCACCGCACTGGCTTTCGCACTGAGGCACTGCGGTTCCCATGCCTTCGGGCTCATCACACCTCGGCTGGTGTGCGTGATGACGCCGCATATATCACGTGTTCTGGCACGTGCTGGCCCTAAGAAGGCAACCCTGGAGATGGTGGTGGATATCCCAGTGTTTAACGTGCGTTGGCCCCATGCAGGCAACACTGGTGGAGATGCGTATCCCAGTGTTTAACGTGTGTTGGCCCTGAAAAGGCAACACTGGAGATGGTGGTGACCCTAACTCCCAGCAACTGCCCCTCTTTCGCGCGCCCTATTCCAGATACACCCACTCCCACCAGCTCTCTGCTCTGGCTCCCACCGCTTAGAAAATGGCGTGACGGTTGCGCTGACAACTGACAACTGGCAACTGGCGGAGATGCTGCGGGGCCTGGGGGCACATAAGTTGTTTTGCTGCTGGGGCGGAAACTAGAGACTGGGTGAGCTGGCCAGGCGTTTCTGATCAGTCTGAGGTTCTGTAAGGGCGAACTCCCTCTCGTGGTGGGAGCCCTCCCTATTCGATGGCATCATGAGCGAGGAGGGGCGCCACTGCGGGCCTGCTGGCACACGGCTGCTTTCCCACTTTCCCTGTACACAATCCACAACAATTGATGGGTGCACCATGCAGCTTTTGGGGAGCGTGCGTGCGTGCGTGCATGCGGCCGCCTCGTGCGGGGCTGGCAGGGCGGGCTTTGATGGCTATGGCTCAGCAGGAGTGGCTGGGCTCATGCACGCACCTGCACGCGTCAAGTTTTTGGAGCTGGGGGTCCAAATGCCCGCAGAAGGATGAGCTGCTGCGAAGGCAAATGGACTGAAACACTGAAGGCTGGGGCTGAGCGCATTCATGCACATACGGTCCGCGCCTGGAACTTAAGGACCTGCGTGGGGTGGGATGCGTGCATGGCTCCCGGTTATCCCCGGTCTCCTGGGGTGGGATGATGATGATCCAGGCCAGGCTGGCACGCTGGAACAGGGTGGCGACGCCCCCCCACCCGCTATCCCTCCGATTGGTAGCGAGCGTGTGCACCTTTTGCCCAAGCCCTGTCTCCTACCCTGTCTCTGTTCTTGCCAGCCTGTGCTTGGTAAAGGCCCTCACCGCCGCGCGTGCCGGCATGCACGGGGTGCCCGCCCAGTGGGGCGCGTGGTGGCTGGGAGGCTCAAGGACTGGAACCACTCGCGCTCCCCTAGTGAACACGGCCTGCTCCGCGCCGCATGGTGTGGTCGTCTGGGTACCTCCTCACCCACCTTGCCATCTTTTGCCTGACTTTCGCCTGCAACCTGTATGTGTGATGGGAGGTGTGGATTCACTCTTTCGAGGGTCACTGTACAAAGTCACAAGGGCCAGACGCAACCATTCCACAATCGCGTGATGGCGATGGCAGCGCCACCACCAGAGCTCCCCGCGCTCGACAGCTCGCTCATCGCCGTGCGATGGATCGAAGGAGGGGACCTGGGCGGCGGCCGAGGGGTGAGCTCAAGCGGCACAAGAGCAGAGCAGCACATCATGCAGAGCAGCATGCATCACGAGCAGCGCAGCGCCGTAATGATGCCATCTTGACCACAATGCGTGGCTATGCGTGCGTGCGGCGGCCGGCAGGTGTTCTCGCTGCAGGACCTTCGCCCGGGGCAGCTGCTCCTCAAAGAGCGGCCAATCATCGCCGTGCCTGACGCGCTACACCCAGGGGTGCGATCTCGTGGATGCGGAGGTGCCGGCAGCAGGTGATGCGAGCGTGGGGCACGCATGTGCCAGCAGCACCGTCGTGCGCTGCGTGTCCGCAGGAGACGCTGCACAGGGCGTTGGCTCGCGCTGTCCTGCAGCATCCTGACCGTGAGGCACTGCTCGACGCCATGGCGCACCTGCACCCGACGTCCCTGGTAGCCCTCCCACCCAGCACGCTGCAGGCGGTGCAGGCGCAGCACACTGCCGACGTCGACGCGCTGCTCGCCTTGGCAACAGCAGCAACCACATCAGCAGCAACAGCAACAGCAGCAACAGCAGCAACAGCAGCAGAGCCGCCGCCCAGTGGCGCAAGGGCCACCAGGTGGGACGACAGGGAGGCGTTGCTGCGGCTCCTGCTGGTGATGCGCTTCAACGCGCACCCATCTGGGCTCTACCGCGCCAGTGAAATGTTCAACCACGGCTGCTGCCCCAACGCCATCAAGCTGTTTGTGAACGGGGCATCGGAAATGCGCGCCGTCAGGTAAGGCCGGGTGAAAAGGTGCGTGCGCTGTTGTGGGTGGGGCGAGATGGGGCAGTCCTCACCACTGTGTGCAAGTGTGCGCTTTGCCATTGGTGCCAGCCTACCTGGATTTGCGCACATCAAGCGACACACACTGGCCCGTTCTGCAACACAACGAACGTAACTTGATTCGCCTTGACATTGCGTGCTTGTTCGCCTCCCGCTTGCTGCTGTGCAGGCCCATTGCCAAGGGTCAAGAAGTCACCTTCTCGTGAGTGGACACCTCACAACAGGGCGCTCACAACAGAAGCCTGTCCTGGCAAGGTGCACAAACATCTGGACCTCTTGCATGGCGAGCTCACTCACGGTGGTGCTGCGCCTGTCCCTGCGTGGTGGTGCTCTCTGCAGGTACCTCGACCCTCCACTGCAGAGCTACAAGCGCAGGTCAGTTATTTGAAGAGCTTCTACAACCTTGTGGGCGTTCAGGGCGTGCTCCTGTGTGGAACGGTCAAACACAATGGCCGGCGCTGGCACAAGCCTGTAGCGAGTGCGTCAACTACACCAGGGCTCTGCCGAGTTTTGGTGGTGGTGTGCAGGTGTGAGCTGCTGCAGGAGCAGCACTTCTTCACCCCCAGCCCTGACCAGGGCTTTCCTGACCCGGACCTGGAGGCATGGGCACCACAGGTGTGGCTGTGTGTGTGTGTGTGTGTCGATATTTGCATCTGTTTGGGCGCCTCGGCGGGGCCGGAGCCCAGTACCGGGCGTATCAGATATCTCGCAGCACTCGGGCACGCGAGCCAAAGTGTGTGTGGGTGTGTGGCTTGCAGACGGAGGCAACCAGGGCAGCAGGGCAACAGGCCAACAGGCCAACAAGGATCAGCAATGAGGAACATGAGCCCACGCCAGAGCCACGCTTTGCTCTGCACCCCGTGCCACTGCTGGCCACCGCACCCACTGCAGGTCGCCTCCACCATCAAGGAGGGCTCCGTCGCTGCCGAGGCCCAACTCCGTGAGCTCGAGCTCACCCTCGACCAACTCGAGTCCGAGTCAACCGCCACCTGCGCCACGCTGGCGTCCGCCCTCAGGGCACACGCGGCCATGCAGCGGCGGCAGCAGTCAGCGGCCGCCAAAACCCGCAAAGCCACCACCACCCCACCCGCAGCTCCCGCTACCACTACCACCGCCCAGCCCGCTGCCATCGTCAAAGACACGAGCGCGTCCGCCGCAACAACACCTGCGCCCTTGGAAGGGGAGGAATCACGTGCCCCGCAGCAGCAGCAGCAGCAGCCGCAGGACGCAGTGGCGGCGCTCCTGGCGCGCGCGTGCGGCGCCCGCCGGCAGGCCGCGCGGCTGCTGCACCCCCGGCACGTGGTGCTGGCGCGCGCACACGAGCTCATTGTAACGCTGGCGAGCGCCCTGCTGGGGGCGGCCTCAGCCATGCCCCCTCCCGACGCGCCCTCCAAGACCCGCACGCCTGCCGCTGCTGCTGCTGTTTCTGTGCCTGGCGCCACTCAGACCGCAACGACGGCGGTGGAAGCGGGAGCTGGACTCGAACAGCTACACCAGCAGCAGCAAGAACAGCAGCAGCAGCAGCAGGAAGGAGCCCAGCCAGTGTCACAGCCGGGGCAACAGCCAAGCCAGCCAGCACCTCAACAGCAACAACAACCAGGGGACGCCCAACGCCCAAGCAGCTCAAGCAAGCGTCTTGAACGAGGCCAAGGCTGGTTGCCCCGTGGCCTTGACCTGTCCTGGCAGCACAGCCCGCCTGGGAGCGAGCAACAGCAGTCACAGCCGTTGCAGCAAGTGGGTGTCGGGGAAGGCGGCGGCTGTGAGCATGAGCCGCACACGTCCAAGGGAGCGGCGGCGACGGCGGCGGCGGCGGTAGCAGCAGGAGGGGCCCCTGTGGTGGCGGGTGGGCTGGAGCTGCCGCGAGAGAGCGGGGAGGTTGACCCGGTGGATGTGGCGCTACTGCTGCTGCAAGCGTGCTTGGAGATTCGGCGGACGCAGGTGCGTGTGCGTGCAGTTGCAGCCTGCTGCCGCCCGCAGAACTGGAGGGTCCCACGGTTGCTGGCTTGCGTGGTAGGATCAGGCGGCTTTGCCAGGATGTCGCGTGCTGCTCACGATGCTCATGTGTTGCACCGCATGTGCTCTTGCGCTTGTGGTGCTTGTGGTGCTGAGAAGCTGGAAGCTGCTGCTGGCTGGCTGACGTGTGGTGTTTGTGTGCCGTGCAGGAGCTGTGGACGGGCCCGAGCCACTACGACGCGTGCCGCACCCTGGGCGATCTACATGTGCGTAACACAAACGCTGGGGGGTTTAGCTCACGTCGGTCATGTGTGCAAGGGAAGCACAGTTAGCTAACTGGCCGTGGAGCTGCTCACGTGCTCACAGCTGACGACGGCTTTGGTGGCCGCGTAGTGCCAGCGCTTGCAACGGCTGTTGGCAGCTCCACGACATGGTGCTTGCCCGTTGCTGCGCGGCTGCGTGTGTGCAGAGCTGTCTGGAGTTCCTTCTAGGCGCTGCGCCCAAGCGCCTGCACGCCGCCATGAGGGGACAGGGCCTTGGCACCTTCAGCGCTGCATCCAAGTCCGCACACGCCGCCAAGACGGAGCACAGACGCATTGCTGCCCTGTACAATGCCGACTGACTGATTTTGATGCGGCAACCAGCTGCCTGCCGCGTGGCCCTTGCCGCTCCAAATCTTTCGCATTGCACCGTCAAGCCGCACAAGCAGCAGCCTTCACATCCAGAGCCCACAGCAACGACCCGCATGCACATGCAAGCGATCATACAACCCCATCCGCGCACTAAGCGCCATCAAAAACCTGCAAGAGAGCTAGCACTGCATGCACGCACGGCTTTGCTCTAGCATTTGGCTGCCGGCTGCGGCCCACCAATACGAACCCACGCCAAACAGAAAACGCTGCAAGGCAATCCGCTCAGCGCCCAAAAGGACACCCCCATGAGTGCCTGGAGCATAAGCATTCGAGTGCCTGGGAGAACAGCGCTCCGTGCCTCCACACACAGGCTGTGAGTATCCCCGCCACAGGCCCTCTGTGCTCCGGCTCAGTCCCTCGTGCCTGTGCACAGGGCTCCCATGCCTCCACCACACACACTCCCGCCATCACCCCCCAGCGGCTCAGTGCCTGGAGGCGCCCCCGCCGCCCCCACCGTCCCTCTCCCCCCGCGCCGCGTACCCTTACACCTCATCATCGTCCCCCTCCATGTCCGTCGCAAGCCCTACCCCGTGGTGTCGCTCCGGCGCCCGCTCATACCGATCCGCCCGATCAAAACGGTCGTGCATGGAAGAGTGGCGACTCGACGACCCACCCCCGCCCCCACCCGGGCCACGGTAGCGCATGCGCTCGTGCATGGAGCTGCCCCCACCAGGCCCTCGTATGGGCCGCTCCAGGTCGTGGCCATCCATCATCAGAGCAGCCATGCTGCCCATGCCAAGGCGGCCCCCGCCGCCGCCGCCGCCGCCACCACCGCCGCCGGCCCCGCCCGCGCCGCGGGGCGCTCGTTGGAGGAAGTCGTGCTGGTGCAGGTCCACGCGCAGGAGCGCAGCCTGCACACGTGGTGGTGGTGGGTGCACACGTGGCGCCAGAGGACTGGGATATGCAGAGGCGCGAGGACAGGGCTTTCTTTGGTGCAGAGGCACAAGGACCAAGAGCTCCTGGTCGCTACAAGGATGCCCGAAGGTGCTGTCATGAGGAAAGCAGTGCGCTTGCATCGACGCCCTACTCGCACCTCAAGGCGGCCCAGGGAACCACACCCCAGGAACACGTGTGCCCTTGATAGAGTGCCCCAGCACCACCACCAGCACGAGCAGCGACTCACCTTGGTCTCTGCGATGTGCTGCTGCGTGGCCGCCAGCACCTTTGAAAAGACAGCGGCGCGCAGGTCGGTACGCTTGGCGTGCAGCACCCCGGCGTGCGCGTCGATGCGTGCCGTGATGGCGCCCTCCATGATGAGATGCGATAGGTCAGCACGCAGCTCCCTGCAGCCAGCCACAGGTGCACCGGACGAGGGCGGGGTGGGGTGGGGTGGCGTTGGGTGGCGCGGGATGAGGACCGAGCGTCATCACGGCAACGGCTGCATGCTCGTCACCCTCGCCACCAGTCCGCACACAGGTATATGCTCGCGCCAATGTGGCGATGCGGATGGCGAATGGCAGGAGTGCTGACCCCACCGCACTCTCACGTGTCGGTGGTGTTGAAGGCGACGGCCATGGCCGACAGCTTGACGCTGGTAAAGGGGGACGTGTACTGCACCAGGGCGCGCTGTCGTATCTGCGTGGAGCACAGCGCCAAAGCAAGTGTGCAGCTCCAGCAGCAGTCTCTGCACCTGCACCTGCAGCGCTGGGCAGCAGGCTCCTTCTGCCCACCTTTGTATCTCACACCCGTTCCCCAACCGTTGCCCCGAAGGACACTTCATGCCCTCCGCTTCACGTTGCTCTCCTCGGTCCTCTTGCCGCACACCCCACCACCACCACGCACCTGCTGCATCAGCGGCTGCAGGTGCTGGTCCAGGTGCGGGTCCAGGGCCAGCGTGGGCGCCAGCGCCGTGAGCGACGCCAGCGCGCGCGCGTACCGGCACCCGTTGAAGTCGTTCACCACCTCACGCACCTGCGCGCGCGGCACCACATACGCATGAGCTCAAGCCTCAACAAGGCTTGCCCACAAGGCTCACAAGGCTTGCCCACAAGGCCCACAAGGCTTGCCAAAACAAGGCCAACAAGGCTTGCCCATAAGGCTCACAAGGCTTGCCCACAAGGCTTGCACTGCAGATAGCGGAGGCCCAGGGCGGACAGCGGAGGCCCAAGGCCCACAAAGCTTGCCCACAAGGTTTGCTCAGCGGACATGAGAGTGCAAGTGGGAACAGGTGGGGCGCTGCAATAACATGTAAACTTGAGCAGCTCAAACGAATGAGAGGGTGCGCTGCTCCCCAGCATGCTGACCGTGCCGCACACAGCCGCCCCGGCGTTCTGTCCACAGGCGGCAGACCATCAAGTCACACGAAGTGTGGAGTCGGCTGCGTGAGCAGCGCTCACCTCTGGCACCGTGTCCAGTAGCTCCTTGAAGGCGATGTTGTTGACCAGACGCCGCTGCAGCTCGTCGCGGTCAAACGTGGCCATGGCGCACAGCACGGCGTACAGTGCCACGTCCTGCGGCACGACACAGCACCAACAGCGCACGTGCGGTGGACGCTGACCGGACAGGAGCTGCCCATACGGAGCTGCCCATGCGGTTGTTGATCATTCACTCGCACGCACGCATCGGCAAGCTGTGGAGTGTGGACAGGCTGTTTACGGCCTGCTGTTTACGGACTCACTTGTATGGCTTGCCGCTTGTCGTCAACACCATCTCCCTGCCCCTGCTCACCTGCATGGCCAGCACGTCACTGTATGCGCTGCCCAGGTCCGCCGTCACGTCCAGCAGCTTGCGCGCTGCCAGCTTGTACCTCTTGGCGAGCAGCAGGTTGAGGCCGGAGGCGGCCGCCAGCTTGGCAACCACCGTGGCGTCCGCCTGCACACGTGTGCCAAC
>QAXK01002231.1:0-17973 GCA_004335735.1 Chlorella sp. KRBP | reverse complement strand
GCGCTGCTGCGCCGCCTGCTGCGCCGTCAGGTCCATGGTGTGGCTCTGCTGCACCAGCATGAGCCGGTCGCCCCTCAAAGGGTCCAGGCAGCGCGAGGCCAAGTAGGTGAGCATGGGCTTGGAGTGCAGCTCCACCAGGGCCACCGCCGTCAGGTTGGGGCCTGCAGGGCGCGGGTGCGGTGTGTGTGTGGACAGTCGTGGGTGTCTTGGTGCCTTGGTGGCTGCATGCTCTGGCCTGGGCTGGTGTCTAATCTTTCCTCGCTGCTGATCCGTGCTGCCTTGGTTGATGCGGCCTAACGCCCCGTATGCAAGCAGGCTACACACGCACATACAATACACTTGCAGCGCACCGGACGCCCCCTTCAGCATTGAGCCGCAGGATAGCTTAGCCTCAGCCAACAGCACGTGCACGTGAGCTGCTGCACATGCGCACCCAAAGGCCAAGGCCAAGGGATTGCGTGCCAGCGCCCTAAGACGCACTCACGTGGCAGGGGCCGGGCCAGGTTGCGCGTGTTTGCCGTCACGACGGCCACGGGCACGGTGAGGCGCTTGACGGCGCTCAACGTCACCGACCCAATCACCTGCAGCATCGGAGCACACACCGGCGCACCTTGGGCAGACCACCCGCTTGCAGCGCGCCAATGCAGCGCGCATTACAGTTCGCCTGCGCACGCCTGCTCTCCCTAGTGCCCAGAGGACCACTGCCATCCCCCAGGTTATCTATCACCGATAGTCATGGTGCAAGCAAGAGAAAGGAAACGCACCTGTGGGGACAGTGCCGCCGGCGCCCATGGCAAGCCTGGTGCTGGCGTGGCGCCTGCTGCGGCGTTGCCCCAGGAGCATTGCCCAAGGGAGGCGGAGCTCATGGACGAGGCGCCGGCGGTAATGGCCTTGCTGCCCATCACTGCCTGCACGCGCATGCACGGCAGCCGCGGCAGTCAGAGTGTGAATGGAGCACCTTTCTAGCCTGAGCAGGACACGCCGGGGCAGACGAGCACTGCCACCCTCTGAGCACCACGTGCTGGGTGTGGTACTTACGCCCCTTCTATGACGCAGTCTAAGAGTTGTAAAGTGCCTGTCAGCTAGCTGTTGACGCAGCCCACACGCACCAGCGCCGCGCCGCACGCCTGCACCGCCTCCTCCATGCACTCCAGCAGGCCCCTCGCCGGCCCCTTGACCAGCACCATGCACTGCGCCGGCACAGACGCCGCCGCCAGCGCCGCCCGGTGCTGCTGCAGCAGCGCGCGCCCCTCGGGCTCTCCCTCCTCCCGCGCCACCACGGTGCACAGCGTGATGCAGTCCATGCAGGGCCGCGCCAGCGCCATGGCTAGGTTGACGGCCGTCTGAGCCACGCTGTTGGCCACCAGGAAGACGATGATGTGCTGCCCGTGTGCCGCACGCCGGGCACGCCTGCTCGGCTGCCCTGCCGGTAGCGGCTGCGATGGCACACGCTCAAGCTCCAGAAGGCCGCTGACGCTGTCTGGGAGCGAGCACTGGTTGTGGTGGACGGAGTCGTAGGTGCCCGGTGAGGCCTGCGAGGTGGGCTGCAGTCCACAGCTCGCCGCGTCTGCAACAGCGCCTGGTGAAGGGCAAGGGAGGTGTGGGAGGCTAGGCGTGGAGTCTGGGGCTGGCGCTGCAAGGGCGTTGCTGGCGGTGGGACTTTGGGCCTGATGCTGCAGCTCTGGGTACAGGTCCCACCCGGAGGGCTGCTGAGGGCTGCTGCTGGGATCGTCCTTGCCGACGCTGCCGGCTGCGGGCGAGGAAGACACCGCGTGTGACTGGGAGCCCGATTGCCACAGCAGGGGCGGCAGCTGCAGCGTGGAGAGGGCTGCTGCTGATGGCGGAGCTGCGGGTGGTGGTGGTGCGTTGGGGGCGGTGGTGGATGAGGTGGTGTCGTTCAAGCCAAGGCGCATGCGCCCTTGGCCCAGGCTGGCCCACGTGCGCATCCACAGCTGGTTGTCCTGCAGGCAGCAGACCGGCGCAAGCACTCGTCACCGAAGGCAACTCTGCTGTGACCGATAGTGGCGAGGACTCGCGCACGGCAGTGCAACCGCCACACCGCACCACTTGTTCTGGTGCGACGCCATGTGCCTTATCCCTTACCTGCTTGAGCAGCAACGGCACCACCTCATCCAGGTCCAGCGGCCCAGTGAGCATGGGCAAAGCCACCGCCGCCGCCTCAGCCTGCGCCCCACCCTCAAGCGCCGCCACCGCTACCGCTGGCGCAGGTGTGCCCGCTGCCGCCGCTGCTGCTGCGGCGGCCGCCTGTACGGGCCCGGTTGCCCTGGTGGCCGGCACTGCCAGGGCCATGCACTTGAGGGCGGGGTGACGTGTGAGGTCGCTGAGCTCGTGTGTCACGTGCACGTCAGAGCCCTGGAGCAACAGCTTGGGCCTGCGAAACATACATACAGCGGCAGGGCGCAGACCACGTGTACGAGGAGAGTCAGTCTTGACGTGTGGCACGTCACAGCTACTGCCCTTGGCAAAGGTGGCAGCGCACAAGCACAGCTCTGTCCGCGCACCTGAAGGTGCCCGGGCTGCCCAGCGCGGTCACAAGCGAAGGCAGGTGGAAAATGTAGCGGTGCAGCCCGACCGTCGCCGAGATGGACGGCTCGTGCGTGTCCGCGAGGTGGCCCCCGCCCGCTTGCGTGCCCGCCTTGCTTGAGCCACCCATCAAGACATGGGCGAGGCTGGAGCCTCCGCCCAGCTCGCAGCAGCGCACCTCAACCACGTGGCTGCGGGGCCTGCTGTCGGCAGGCGCCGGGTCCAGAGCAGCGACGGCGAGAGCGCTGTCGACCGCACCGAGCGCGGCGCACGCGTCGCCACTCTGCAACTGCTGCGCCTCGGCGTGGTGGCCTTCCGAGGGCGCCTCGGTCTCGAGTGGGCCGCTGCCCGCCGCTTGTGTTGCTGGCGGAGGTGGCGTGATCTCGACGACGCGACGCAGGAGCAGCAGGCTGTCGGCTTGCCTCGCGTGCACCTGGGTGGCGCGCAGCGCCATGACCGCCGCCCCGACGTGTGCGCGGTCGCGCTGGCTCAACACGTAGGCCAGCCTCGCGGCATCCAGTGGCCCGCCGTCGCGACCGAGCAGGCACATGTCGCGCCCTCGCACGCTCACGACCCACTCGACCTGGTGCCGGGTCCGCAGCGCCTCCCACAGGCTCTCCTCCACGCGCCGCTCGACGAACCCCGCCGCGCTGCTGCTGCTGCTGCTCTCCACGCCCTCCGCTGTCGCCGTGATCTGCGACGGAGCTGCCGCCACGCGAAGGCCCCGGCCAGCGATCGCTCTTGAGCCACCTCCACCTGCCGCACTTGCCGCTGGCACAGGCAGCACCTGCACCGCCTCTGCCGGCCAAGCCGCCTGCATGAACCCATACCCCGCCCCCAACGACCGCTGAGCTGCTGCCCCGTCCGCCCCGGGCGCCTGCCGCACAAAGGCCCGCTGCTGCTGGCACCACGCGTACCCTGGCCGTGACGGCGCCGCCACAATGTACACATTGCCAGGCGTAAGGCCGTACCACTGGTGCTTCGCCAGGTCCTGCTTAACGTCGTCCACGATGCCAGTGGGCACGTGTAGGACGATGGGCAGCGCTGCCCTCGCCTCAGGACCGGCCAGCGCCTCCACCGCCTGGGCCAGCTGGGCCAGCGCCCTGCCGCCGAGGGTGACGCCCTCCAGCCGGACGGACTGCTGCGGGACGCTGCCGGGGCGCAGGGAGGCGACCAGCGCCCACGGGTCAGCGGCCCACAGCGGCACCTGCACCATGGCTGCTCCCTGCTGCTGCTGCGGTGGCTGCTGTGGCACCACGCCTCCACAGGTGGCAGCGCCGCCTGGCGACAGGCCAGAGGTGGGCTGTGGGGACAGAGGGAGCGAACTGGCCTGCAGGGTGTCAGGCGCCGCTGCTGATGATGCCACAGCGTGCGGAGCAGCAGGGGCGAGTCCAGTGGGCACGGAGATGGCGTCCTCGGCGTTGATGTGGTAGGCAAGGGTGCCGCGGCGCAGCCGCCTGATGAGGTCCGCCTTGTAGACAGGCCACTGGTTGCTTGCCAGGAACGCATCCAGCTCCGCCTCCGAGTGCAATGGCGTGCTCTCAGGGCTCCACGACTGGGCGTCGGCCCACGCGCCGTTGGCCCTGTTGATGAACATGGCCATGAGGGCGGCGCTGCGCTGCGCCTGGGCGCCCAGGGTGAGCGCCTGCTGCTGCAGGGCGGCGCGTTCGCGGCGGGCGGAGCGGCACGACGGCGGGGCATGGTGGGGCTGGGAGTGGCGGTGCAGGGCGGCGCGGGGGGAGGAGGGTGAGCTGGCGCCGCCGTGGGTGGAGGCGGGGGAGGAGGTGGGCAGGCGGGGGATGAGAGGGCGGGAGCTGGAAGGTAGGTGCGGGTGGGTGGGGTGGATGGGGGAGCGGCAGGGGGAACCACCGGCGCTGGTGGGATGGATGGGAGGGCGGGTGGTGTGCTTGGAGGGGCTGTGGGAGCTAGGGTCGGTGGTGCGTGGCTTGGGCGGGAGCGACCCTGGTGGTGTGATGCAGCTACTGCCTCCTCCAGTAGAAGAAGCAGCAGACGGGGGAGCAAGAGGTGGGAGGTGGAGCGCAGTCTGGGTGTCCAGGGCAGCAGGGCCGCCGCCAGAGGACGCGCACACACTGGAGGGGGCGGTGCTGGAGCTGCTGGCAGGTGCATCGGCCAGCGTGCTGATGGCAGACGCAGCTGCCAAGCTGCAGCTGTCGCTACTGTTCAACAGGGCTCCATCTGAGATGCACAGCGCTTGAAGAGCCTGTGCTGCTGCCTGTGGGCTGGCACGCGCGTTGTCAGCCTCTGAGGATGCGCACTGCTGGCCCTCAGGAGCTGCTGCCGCATCTGCCAGCGTGGTGTTTGTTGTGCCTCTCTCGTCGCCACCCATGCCGCCATCACTCGTGCCGTGCGTGGCTGTGGCTGCGGCCGTGGCGCGGCTGTGCACGAGCGCCTGCTGCAGCCGGTGCTGCGGCTTGGCCGGCGCCGGCGCAGCCCCACCCTTTGGCGATGACGCGCCGAGGGTGTGGTTGCTGGAGCGCCGTGATGACAGCAGCGGGAGGGTGCAGGAGGAAGTGGCGGAGGTGGAAGAGCAGCCGCCAGCGGAGAGCTGTGAAGCATCGCTGCTCCCGGCGCAGGAGGAGTGGGCGGAAGTGTGCTGGCTGCTGCTGCTGCTGCCAGGGTTGGAAAGCCGGCTGGGCTGGGTGTCCTTGTCGCCGAGCGCACGCAGAGCCGCCTGCGCAGGTCATGGCACGTTGCTCCGATGATGAAGCTGTGCAGCCATGGCATGGGTGCGTGGTTGCTGTCTTGCAGCTGTCCGCTAGCAGCACCAGACGTCATGCTTTGCCTGAGTGTCCAAACCAGCCTGTGCGCTCACCGCGTTGTGCCCCAGCACCTGCGTGGCGTGCAGCCAGGCCTCCCGCTCCGTCACAAAGCGCTGCGCCTCCCCACCCAGCGCCGTGGCCACACAGTCCCCAAACGAGTCCACCCGCCGCAGCCGCCGGGGGTGGTGCCGCATGCCGCGCTGCAGGCGCAGCACCGTCAGCACCTGCAGGATGACGCGCCGCCGCGCCGCGTGCACGCGGGCACGCCACTCGGGCAGCTGTGGGGCCTCTGGGCGCGAGCTGGAGACGCGCTTGCGCGGCCCTGCATGGACCCAATCAGCCAGGCAGGCAGGTGTAGGTCTTGCTGCATGGTGCATGGAGCAACAAGCTTGCGCATGTGTCAGCTCGTTGGGCGAGCGGCAGTGCTTGGCGGCACTCGTACCTGTGTAGCCGTACCGCCGTTGCGTGGGCCCCGTGCTGTGCTCGTCCTCCCCGTCCGCCAGCCTGTGGCCGTGTCCCTTGTTCAGGCTGCACACGTGGCAGCACACAAAAGCACACCAGCACGGGTCGCCACCTGCTTCACCTGTCGTACATCTGTCCGATGCATACCCACAACACCACTACCGCACGCCTCCAGCTGTCACAGCGCAGCACAGCAGGGCACGCTCACCTTTCAGCAAAGCTGAGCATCTTGGCCCTCAGCAGCTGCTGCTCCCTCCGCCTCTGCAGCTCATCAGCTGTCGGCCCGCCCCACTGCGCCTCCATCAGCTGGGGGCTGGAGCCGTGCCTGGGCTCCGCACCCGCTGCCCCGCTGGCCCCTCCAGCGCTGGATGGCACGCCACCGATGCTGTGGGACGCACTGCTGCTGCTGCCAGGGACCGAGTGCCCAGCGGATGAGGCGCACGCGCTGGGGTCCAGTTCGGTGTGCTGGTGCCGGAAGGTGCGGGCAGCGAGGCGGATGTCGATGTTGAGCACCAGTGGAAGATTGACCGACGCACCGCTGTGGGGGACGTTGTGGCTCCTGCTGAGCATGTGGTTGGGTGGTAGCCGCTGATGGCTGCCGGTCAAGGCGCTGGCGGCGTCGGCGGCGGTTGCTGCTGTCGCGGAGGCAGACACATACTGGGGTGCCAGGACCTCCGCCATCTCACGCTGCTGGCGCCGCAAGTGCTCCTGCGCGCCTTGCCACAGCGAGAGTGTGGGTGTAAGCACCGAAACGCGCAGCGCATGCGTATGGCGTGCCCGGCTGGCGAGTGCGCATGTGGCGGACGCATGCTTGACCCACCTCCAGGAGTTGGCACTTGGTGGTGACGGAGAGCCCTCTGCGCACTGCTGGCCGGCACAGGCTCAAGTGGTCCAGCTCCCTGCTCCTGCTGCTCCGCCACTCGGCGCGGGTCCAGCGGGCGAAAAATGCTTGCTGCTCCGCGTCGTCGGCCGGCACAGGATGCAGGAATGCGGAGGGCACGTTCCCCATCGCGTTTGCTCAGGCGATGCGCCCCGATGGCTGCCCGATGGCGCGACCGCCCTCCACCGCAAGCAGGCCACCGCGCGAGACGCAGGGGCTAAGGGACGCTATGGCATTTGAGAGGGAAGCGTAATCGCTGGGCGCTACGTGTGGTTTGTAGTGCAGCGCGTTCCGGTTGAGCGCATGCGATGGTTTGGAGAGTGCGGGCGCGCCCCTGGACTCTCTCGCATTTGCATTGGGTTCATTGCGCAGGGAAAGGCAGGGGAGAAGCAGGTGTACATGCGGGTCATCACCGCGTGAGCTGCCCCCCGCGTCCGCTGCCAGTGCCGTTCATGTTGGGCAGCCGCAAGGATTGCTGGGTGGGTGACTGCGGGTCCTGCACCGGCAGGCTCCCCAGCATCCTGCAGCAACAAGCAGGCAGGCGGACACGTCATCATTGGTGCCATGCGCCACAGAGCGTGAGGCCCCCCAATCTCAAGGAGCATCCATGCAGCCGCACCCACCGCTTGAGGTTGGCGAGCTCGTCCTGCAGCGTGACGGGCTTGCCCAGCAGCGGCAGCCTCCCGCCCTCGCCGTTCCGCAGCCTGGCCACCTCCACCGCGCTCTCGTTGCACTCGCGCTGCAGCGCCTCTAATTGCTGCAGGGCAGGCAAGGACAGCAGGAAGGAGGGCAGTGGTGTGAGTTGTGAGCCGGTGAGGGAGTTCGGCGGCGGCCTGGCATGCATCAGCCACCCCGCCTCTCCCCACCACCACACACATACACAAACCTTTTCAAGCCGCTTCCTCTCGGAGGTGTACTCGACCTTGGCCTTGCGCATGTCTGCGGCTTGGGTCTCGAGCTGCGCTTGCAGCGACTTGAGCTGCGCCTCGGCGCTGGCCGCGTCCTTGAACGAGCCCGCCTGGCCGTTCTGCAGCTCGTCCAGCCGCCGCTGCAGCTCACCGCCCCGCGCTTGCTCCTCCTTGAGCCGCTCCTGCGCCTCCCGCAGGTCCCGGGACCACCCGTCCGCCAGCGCCTTGTGCACCGCCACCTCGCGGGTCGCATCGTCCGCCGCCGCCACCAGCTTGGCGCGCTCCGCCGCCGCGTCCTCCTTGGCCTTGCTAAGCGACAGCGCCTTGTCCTTGTCCTGCTGTGCTGCCGCCAGCTGCGCCGCCTGCAGCGCGGCCTGCAGCTTGGCCAGCTGCGCCTTGGCCTCCTCGCGCTGCCGCTGCATCGCCTGACGCTCGCCGGTCAGCTCCGACACCTGCTGCTGCAGGTTCTTGCTGTTGACGTTGGACAGGCCCAGCTGCTTGCGGACGTTGTCCGCCTCGCGCGCCGCGGCGGCTGCGCGCTCCTCGGCGTGTGCGGCCTTGGCCTCCGCCGTGGCGAGCGCCTTGTCGATGGCGGCCTTTTGCGCCTCGATCTCGAGGCGCTCCTTGGCGCGCGCGTCCTGCTCCTCGCGGAGCTTGTCCGCCTCGACCTTCTTGAGCACCTCGCTCCAGTCCTTGAGACGCTCAAGCTCCTGCGGTGTGTGCGGAGCAGGCGGTGCCCACACGCGGGAGGTGTGCCCAGGTCGCAGCCCGGCTGACCCTGACCTAACACGGCACAGCCCAGTCCAGCCCAGAACCGGATCAAGCAGTGTGCGCATCATGCCACAGGGGCCGCAGCCCGGCCCAATCTGGCCTACTCCAGCCCGACCCCAATCCAAGCGTGTGCGTTCACCCGTGGCTCACACCTTGGATGTCTTGTTGAGCTCGGCGCTAAGCCTGGCGGACTCGTTCTGCAGCTGGTCCACCTCCCGCTCAAGGTGCTGCTTATCAACCTGCAGCTGGCTGGCGTGCTGCTGAGCCTCACGCAGCTGAGCCGACGTGTTGTCCAGCGTGCGCTTGAGGTGCTCAATCTGCCCCTTTTGGTCCGTGGTCAGCTGCTTCAGGTGACTGGTGTCCGCCTTGCGAGCGGCCAGCTCCTCCTGCACATCATCATGGGTGGCGCGGTTGTGTGCAGGACCTGTGTGTAGTGGGTGGGCCGTGCGTTTCCACAGGCTGGCACGCGCAACAGGAGAGGGCCACGCACTCACCTTGACTTGCTGCATCTGCTGCATCTGCTCCGTCACCGTGGCCCTGAGCGTGTTGATCTCCCCCTCCATGAACTCATTGTCCTGCTTGTACCGCTCCGTCTCGCTGGCCAGGTCGGCCCGCTGCTTCTCCAGCACCCACAGCTCCTGCTTCTGCTGGTGCGACTCCTTGATGGACCCTTCTAGCCGGGCCTGTGCCTGCTTGAGGTCTCTCTGCGTGGTGGCCAGGTCGCGCGCCAGGTCCTCCTTGCCCTGGTTCTGCATGGCCAACGTCTCCTTCAACGTGTTGACCTCGGCCTTGCAGTCCTGGAGCTCCGCCTCCATGCTCCTGAGCGACAGCACAGCATGCCGCTTTTGCAGCACATTTGTGGCCCATGTCTTGGGCAGGCACACTAGAGGGCACACTAGAGGGCGTCTGCCCGCCCGCCCATCACGCACTTGACGTCCTTTTCCATGCGGCTGGTGGTCCGCCCCGCCACGTCCACCAAAAAGTCCATGTCATCCGTGGCCTGCTGTATGCCCGGCCATGAGCTGGCTGTGCTGTCTAGGATGGTGAGCACCTGCAGCTGCTCGCGCACGGCTGACAGCGCCGACTTGAGCGCGGTGGAGAGCTGCTGAGACGAGTAGATGCGCTCATTGCTCTTGGTCAGCGGGTTGGGGGGCGTGAGAGCACCGCGCTGGCGAGACTTGGGCGTGGAAGAGCCGCTCATGGCGCTGCACGGAGTCCAACAAAGTGGTGCACGGAGTCAAAGTCAAAGTCCACTCTGCAGCAGAGCGTCGGCTCGAATCGAACTGGCGCAGGCGTCAGTAGTCAGGCCAAACACTGCTGCGCAGTCTCCGTTGCTCGCTCGCCTCACCTCCAAGGCGACGAGCACCCGGCGGAATCCTTGCGAGATTGGCCCAGCGAGCTATGCAGTAGCTTGTGCGGGGTTGTGCGCTGCTCTGCTTGGCACGGGCTCGCCGCTTTCGGGCCGCTCGCCGATCGAGGGCTCCGTACGGGCTTGCATTGCGAAAATCGGCACGAACGCACGAAGAGGAAGCTACTCCCTGTCACGATGGCGTCGAAGCTCGGCATGCAGATGCGAGTGGGCAGGCCAGCGGCGCAGATGGCGCACGGCTCGACTGCGGGACTTCGTGCGCGAGCCATCGGAGCGCTTGGGAGCAGCGCGCCGCGCACACGGCGATGCATTTACAGTTCCCGCAGCCAGCTGCCGCATCTGGCCCCGCTCTGGGGGCATGGCGCGCGCGCATATGATGTGTTGAGGACGAACGCGACATCATCGGCGAGCCCAGCAGCCAGCGCAGCCTCAGGCACGGCCAGCAGCAGCTCTGGCTCGCAGCAGCAGCCGAAGGCGCCATCCGTCGCGCCTTGGAGTAAGTGTGCTCCATCCTGTGAGCAATCTCGCAGAATCCCAGGAGGGAGCTCTGTGCAGCGTGCTTCAAGGACGTAGGTGCTCTCAGCAGCGTGTGTGCACTGACTTGTCCTCTGCTGGCGCAGGCACGTCGGCATACGTGCACACGGTGGGCGTGGAGGAGGCGGAGGAGCTCTACTTGTCCTTGGTGCAGCGTACCAACGAGCAGCACGTCCTCATGGTGCTGTACGCTCCGTGGTGCCCGCATTGCCAGACCGTTGAGCCGGAGGTGAGGCCGTGGGCACGCTTCCTCGCACGCTCGTTCGGCGGCGCTTCCCGGCCGCTCCTGTTGCGCTGCGCCTGCAAATGCACAGGACGCTCCTGGCTTCACGTTGGTAGTGTCCCTGCATATCCATGCTGGCATGGCGTCGGTGACGTGGCGAGCGCGCTCACCCTTCGGTGCGCGCAGGTGGCAAAGCTGGCAGCGGGCCTGTCAGGCGAACAGTCCCTGGCGGTGGTGGCCCTCAACGCCGACCCTCCCGCTGCGCGCTACTTTTGCAAGGAGGTGCTGGGCGTGAGCGCGCTGCCCAGCTTCGTGCTCTTCCCACGAGAGTCCAGGTCAGTCGCGTGCCACGCACGCCATGCACCTTGCCCCTGGCAGCCACCTCACCGCATCCCTCGCCGCTTGCAGCGCTTTTGAATTCCCGCCATGGCGTCACATCTCACATCCGTGTATGCAGGACGTTCTACAAGTACCGTGGCAGCGGGCGCGATGCGCAGTCCCTCCTCAAGTTCCTCAACATGGTGTGCAACCAGTCCACCGACAAGGTGTGGCAGCTGGACCCCGCCCACGCGGCTCACGCCACCACAAGCGTGGCCGCAGCACCCAGCTCCACCCACCTCACCCTGCCGGGCAGGCAGCAGCGCGCCTCGCCCCACTCCGCCTGGGCGGCGGCGGCGCTGGCAGCGGCGGGGCTGGCAGTGCTCAGCAAGTACCTCATGGGACGCAACCGCCACGCAGCGGCAGCCGACGCCGTGGCAGCGGCGTCCCCGTCACCAGAGGTGCTGGAGTCAGGCGGTGTGTCCTCATCAGGCGATGCGCTGCCGCCGGCAGCGCTGTCGACGTCGGCCAGCGTGGCGCAGGGCACGCGTCAGCTGGGCGGGCAGATTGACCAGGTGATGGGGCGCATGGGGGGGCTCATCTTCAAGCTGGCGGGCGCGCGCGTGAGCTTGGGCGTGATGGAGGCGCAGATTGCGCTGCTGGACGCCACAGCGGGCGGGGCGGGCGACGCGCCCAGCGGCACGCAGCGGCAGACGCCTCGCGCCATTGCTGCTGCTTCGACGAGTGGCGGCGACGGCGGCGGGGTGGCGCTGCTGGAGGCGCCTGCTGCGGTGCCAGCAGCACCCGCAGCAGCCACAGCGGCCATGGTGGGCAGCGCAGTGGCTGCGGCCGCAGCTGCGCCAGCAGCAGCGGTGGAGGTGGTGGCGGAGGCGGTCGCTGCTCTTTCCGCTCAGGTGGAGACGGTGGTCGAGGTGGAGGTTCCTCAGACGGTGGCTCTTCCCACTTTGGTGGAGGCAGTGGCCGAGGTGGCACCTCCTGAGGAGGCGGTTGCTGTTGCCGCCGCTCAGGTGGAGGTGGCAGCAGAGGTGGAGGCTCCTGAGGAGGCGGTTGCTGTTGCCGCCGCTCAGGTGGAGGTGGCAGCAGAGGTGGAGGCTCCTGAGCAGCAGCTGCAGCAGCAGCAGCAGGAGGATGATAACGAGGACGGGGACGGCCCGCACGGCGGCGGTGGCAGCGCCGCCAGCACCAGTGCGGTTGTTGCTGTGGCGGCTGTGGTGACGGCGCCAGCTGTGGTTGCTGCCGCTGTTGCTGCAGAGGTCCTGCCTGCGGTAGCGGCACTTGCAGTTGAGCCTCTGGCGGTAGCGTCGACGGCAACACCGACGGCGGCGGCGGCGGCGGCGGCGGCAGAAGCGGCGGCGGTCAGGGCGAGCGCAGAAGAGGAGGAGGAGGAGAGGCAGGCGCTGCTCAAGCAGCAGGAGCTGCTGCTGGCCATGTCTGCTGAGAGCGCCATCAACGCGCCGCTGCCCGGACAGGCCATCGAGGCCACGCTGACCGGCGAGCACCTGCAGCTTGCCGACGGCGCCCTGAGCACGGCCGAGCTGCTCGCCATGCTCGACAAGGAGGGCGGAGACGTGGACGCCGTGGTGCAGCACCTCCTGGCCCGCAACCTGCCGCTCGAGTCGATCGCTGCGGCGTCCTCGCCGAACGCGGCAAGCCCGGCGTGAGACTCACTCCTCGTTGCGTGCGGTGCTTCGCTGGGACAGTGCGATCACCCTCTGTACAGTCGCAAACATGCACCTCCTCCTTGCTGCGCTCTAAGAGCCTCTTTCTGCCGCTGCAACACCTTGAACCAGTCGACGATGGCGGGAGTCGAGCTCGGAGGCCTCGGATCGTCCTCCGCGCAGCGCGGCAGCCGCAGCGAGGAAGAGTCGCCGCTGTTCCGCAGCGACAGCAAGCACCCGCTCAGCAGCGACGTCGAGGGACAGGCCGCCGCAGGGTGCGCAGTGCCTCCACACCAATCACCAGCGCAGCAGCAACAGCAGGGCGCTGCGGCAGCAGCGGCATGCCTGCGTGCACGTGCACACCTGCTCTATGCGCAGGACTCCTGGCGTGTGGCAGCGCATGGCGTCCGCGCTCAGTGCGGCACGGCGCGTGCGCCCCTGCTCAAGCAAGAAGGCGTGGGCGTGGGCGGCCACGACGGTGCTGGTGCTGGCAGTGCTGGCGCTGGGCGTCACCAGCCTTGCGCGGGGCAGGAGCCACGCTTTGGGTGGTGGCACTGCGCCCGGCGGGGGCGACGCTGACGTGGAGAAGGAGCTGGCGCAGCATGTGAGTGCACGCCGGACGTTGCAATGCTGTTGTTGTTATTGTTGCATGCCTTCAGCCGAGGCGGCTGTTGGGGTGTTCGGCTGTGACTGGCGCGGCACAGTCAACTGGCACGCTTGCATGCTCTGTGCGTGGCGCCTGCGTGCAGATTGCCAGCCGTGTGCCAGAGGGTGTGCAGCTACGCATCCCTCCATCCTCGCGCAAGCCCATCATCCGCAAGCAGCCCGCGGCGGTCTCCAACGTCACAGGTGCGTCCAAGAAGCCAGCCATTCGCTTACATGCACAGGGTGACGTGCCGCAGGTGCTCTTTGGGGGTGCCTGCAATCATCACCCGCGTGTCCTCCGCGCACCGCCTGACCCTGCACACAGATCAGCCCCAGCTGCCGCTGCTGGACCCTACCTTGAACTACACGCGCTGGCTCAAGCCCGCCTACCACCTCACGCCCGAGGACGGCTGGATGAACGAGTGAGGGAGCACTGAACGCATGCCCTTGCGCCTGGCCTTTGGACACACGCCTTTGGACACACCGCCCCCTTTGGGCCGCCCTGTTTGCACGCGCGCACACGCACACGCATGGTCCTATGATGATAGGCGTGCATAACGTGTGCCCGCAGCCCTAACGGCATGTTCCAGCAGCACGCCGACGGCCCCCTGCACGTATTCTACCAGTACAACCCGAAAGCGCCGCAGTGGGGCTCGCCCTGGTGAGCAGCAGCTTGGGAGGACATCTTCGCTGGCAGCGGGCCAGGCGAAGCGCATGGCCCATCCTCACATTCAAGCATTGGGCGTCCACGAGTTGAGAGCATCGCATGGCCTGCCTGCAGCAGCATGCATGCGCACACCACGGTGCAGCTGGCTCACCGTGCAGGTGGGGCCACGTGGTGTCCTGGGACCTGGCCCACTGGCGGCGTGTGCGGCCCGCGTTGAAGCCGGACAAGTGGTACGACGAAGATGGCGTGTTCAGCGGCTCCACCACGCTGCTGCCCGACGGCACGCCACTCATGCTCTACACCGCCACCATGAACTTCTCACGCTGGGGCTTTTATTATCAAGTAACGGTGAGTCGAGGCGTCACCAGCTGCTCCCAACGGCTTGCCGCAACAGCAGCGCCAGCACCTGCTCATCTACTGGGCGAGCGCAATGCCCACACCGTGCGGCAAGTGCCGCAACGCCACCTGTGCGCTCCTGTGCCACATCCTGCCAAACGCCTTGTCCTCTACAGGCCGCCGCCGTGCCGACCAACCTGAGTGACCCGTTGCTGGAGCAGTGGACCAAGCTGCCCTCCAATCCCATGGCCATGGAGCCCCCGCCCGGCGGCACACACGCACAGTTCAGGGACCCCACCACTGCCTGGCGCGTGGAGGAGCAGCAGCTTGACGCCGACGCCCTGCTGGAGCCACAGGACGCTGGGGGGCTGCTGGGCAATTCGTCTGGCACTGGTGACGACGGCAGCGCGCACCAGTCTTCCACCCTGCTGCCACAGGTGCTGACGTCTAGGGTGCTGGTGCTGGGTTGCCGTTGGAGCTGTGCTCTTCCGTGCTCTGCTGTGGCACGTGATGATGCGCGGACTGGTGGATGGCGGACGCTGCAGGTGAATGGCACCTGGATGACGGCCGTGGGCACGCTGGACGACTGCGTGGGCGCCGCAGCGCTCTACGTCACAAACGACATGAGGTGAGTGCGTGGGGCAATGCACGCTCGTGCATCTGCTGAGCGTTTAACCGCCGCCGCTGCCGTCGGACATTGCGCGGGTGGGCTGCCTCACCCGGACCCTCGCCCACGGTGCGCATGCCTGGTGCATTGCAGGCGGTGGCGGTACGTGGGCTCGCTCTTCTCGCAGCTGTCTCAGAACCTGACCCTGTACGCGCAGTGCATCCCTGAGCAGCGCGACTGGGACCCGACGGACGCCGACGAGGACCAGGCCGCGCCCGCCGGATCTCGCGACTTTGGCGGGCACTGCGACCAGTTCGGCGCTCAGTGCCGGATGTGGGAGTGCCCCGACTGGCTCACCTTCAACGAGCACGGAGTCATCGGGTTCAAGTACAGCGACCAGGTTTGCGTCGGGACACGCACCACAGAGTGACTGCCCAGGCGGCGCGCAGGCTGGTCGCAATTGCCTGAACCCCGCCCTTGTGCTCCCTTGTGGCCCACCGCTGTGCGCAGAGCAAGGGCCGCACGCCGTTCGCCGCTGACTATTACGTCCTGGGCGACGCGTGGCGCCTCAACTACAGCACGGCCCAGCTGCATCAGGACGGCAGGGACGCCTGGGACGCCACCCTTCACGGTGCACGGTACCAGGCCCGCCTCATCGACTACGGCAGCGTGTACGCCAGCAAGAGCTTCAGGCTGCTCCCTTCCGCGCGGCCGGGCGTGGGCCGCGCTGGCAACGCCACGTCCGCCTTCGCAGCGCAGCCTTCCCTCGGCGGCGGATGGGTCAGCGGGTCGGCGGGTGGCAGCGACAACAGCACCAACAGCACCACAGGCGGCGGGGGGGCAGAGGGAAGGCTCCTGTGGCTCGGCTGGGTCTACGAGGTGCGCCTTTCGCTGGGTTTGCTGCTTGGTGCAGGTGTGAGCGAGGCTGTGGTGCGCCATACGTCCCACACTTGTGCTTCTAAAGGATGTGGGCACGGTGGTGTCGCGTCGCAGGACTCGGTCGGGTGCGGCGAGTCCGTGTGCGGCGACGGCTCGCCCTTCATCTTCACAGCGCAGAAGTGGCAGGGCGCGCAGACGCTGCTGCGTGAGGTCGAGTACGACCCCGCCTCGCAGACGCTCCGCTTCTACCCGCCTCCACAGACGCGCGCGCTGCGCCAGGGACCGCCGCTCGTGGACGCGAGCTTCACGCTTGGCTGCAGCAGCGCCGCGGGCCAGCAGCAGTCGACCAGCGACGGCGCCCTGGACTCCCCAGCCCCGCCGCCACCGGCCGCCTCGACGCAGGAGTCGCAGTGTGCGGGAGGAGGAGCGCCCGTCAAGCTGCTTGCTGCAGTGCCACCCAGCGGCAGCGTGGGCAATGGTAGCGCGGGCAATGGTACCAACGCACGGGACAGCTCCCTCCCGCAGCCTGTCTCCAACGTGTCGGCCAGCGGTGGCCGCCAGGTGCACGTGGAGCTACTGCTGGCGCTGCAGCCACCTGAAGCAGCCGACCAACGGGAGGGCGCAGCTGAGCAGTTCTGGGTGGAGCTGCGCGTGGTGCTGCTGCAGGCCGGCGCCCAAGCAAGCAACGGTAAGTGGTGGCACGAAGGTTGCGCGGTGATCGCCGCTCCTGCACCTCACGTGCTTGCCGCCCTGGGGCTGGAGGCAAGGTGCAAGGCTTCTGCCTCCGTGCTGCTGGCTGCAGGCAGCACCAACGCAGGCAGCACCAACGCAACCGCCAGCAGCAGCAGGGAGTTCAGCGTCTCCATCTGGCTCAACGGCACCGCCCAGCCCCACCCGCTACCTGCCAGCACCTCAACAGCACCGCCCCCCGATCCGCTTGTTGCACCAGCGGCAGCCACAGGCCCTGACACAGGAGCCCTGGTAACCAGCCTGAGCGTGCACATCGACCGCACGCGGGCGGTAGGCGTCACGCCAGCCACCGTGCAGGGCGGGGCCGTGCCGTTGCCACCGGCAGGGCTGCTGGTAGGGCCACCAGGGAATGCGGGTCCCTGGCCAGAGGGGGACGGCAGCAGGTCATGCCCAGATGGAGAGGAGCAACAGCCGCAGCCTCTGGCGCTGGACTTGTACGTGGACCGGAGCGTGTGGGAGGTGTACGCGGGGCGGGGCGCGGCGGTCGTCACGTCGCGCGTCTACGACACGCATCCTCGCACGCAGTCGGGAGCTTCATCGCCAGCCCCCGGCAGCAGCGGCGGCTTGGCCTGTCAAGGTGGTGCTATCAGCAGTGGCGGTGGTGGCTGTGAGGGAGAGCGTGATGAGGCGACGGAGGAGGAGGCGGCGCGTATGGGCGGGTGGGGGTACGACTTGCGGGGTGGGTGGGGCGATCACCGTGGTGCCGTGCAGGCGTGGGTGCGCGTGCACGAGATGGGCAGCTGCTGGATCGATGCTGCGTAGTGTTTTTGTTTTGTGTTCTCCCCCTGGTGTTTTGCCATGCCGTAGAAATCTACGGCAAAAGAAGAGGAGGAGGGAGGGAGAAGAGGAGCACAAGCCCCCGCAACATAGCCGGGGCAATTGGCCAGCCACAGGCTCGTAGTCGGAGCACCGCGTCAAGGCACCTCGCGCGCGTCTTGCTGATCCATCGTGCGGTGAGGATGTTCGCGAGCCAATGGCGCGTGCCCCGCGCGTCGCAGGAGCCTCACGCTCGGCAGAGGGCTGCGCGCAATGCCTCGCCGCACTCCTGCATCCTCTGAATCGCAATCAGCAGGCGCTCATCCTTGCCTTCCTGCCTGCTGGACTCGGGTCGTTGCGCAGGCGCACCTGCAGATGGTGGTCTCTAAGATCCACGCCGCTTCCGACGGAGGTGGGGGAGCAGTGTGTGCGCCTCGCTTCGCGTCCGCGCAAGGCCTCGCGAGGCCGATGTTGCCCCGAGGCCATCAGTGTACTGCTCATCCTCTTGCCCGCGCGCGCAGGCCACCGCAGCCTGGGCATCAGCGGCTCGTTCAAGAAGGTGAGTGGCCAATGCACGAGCTGGCTGGTCCTGAGATTGCCCGGGGGGGGGGGGGCAAGAAGGTTCCGACGCTGACCCACGCACGCGCCGACGTCTTGCTTCGTGCCCGCAGCCCGGATGGAAGCCCAACGTCAGGTGAGGCACTATCCACTGCAAGGCAAGAGCTGTGTGCTCTGAAGGAGAGCTCACGCTTCTGCTCCCATCCCACCACCACCTTGCGCAGCGTGCTGGCGGACGTGGCGCGCATGACGGACCCGTACGAGATGAAGTCGCGCATCAAGGAGTGAGTGTGGCGTGGTGTTTGGG
>QAXK01002230.1:0-14723 GCA_004335735.1 Chlorella sp. KRBP | reverse complement strand
CGGCGGCGGCGATGGCGGTGGCGGCCACCGCCGAGGGCTTTGCCCATGCAACCGCTAGGGCTCAGCTGGGGCATGGGCCGGTAGGCCTTGTGGGAGGTGGCGGTGAGGCGGGGGTGTCTGAAGGGGAGGCGGCGGCGGCGGCGGCGGCGGTGGCGGCGGGTGTGGGAGGGTTGGGAGGGGTGCAGGAGGGTGCGGGTGCGGCGGTGGTGAGCAACAGTGGAGCGGCAGCGGAGGGTGCGGGCGCAGTGCGGCGGCGAGGGCTGTGGAACCCAATCAGCCATCCGTTTGCGCACCACCGCATGGTGGCGCACCGTCAGCGCGTGCTGCAGCTGATTGCTGTGGCGCAGCAGCAGCACCATCACCACCACCAGCACCACCAGGTGGGTGCTGCTGGGCGCGTTGGACGTGCAGCCTCAGCAGTCGACTGGCTCTGTCGACTTGCTCTGTCTTACCTGCGCCTTTACCACATGCATCCTCAGCATTCGGCTTGCGTTGTCCTACCTTCCTCTTGACCATATGCATCCGTAATTGCTCCTGTACGCAGGCGAACCTGCGCCTCACTCTTCACCATATGCATGTGTATGTAGGTGAACCTGCACTTTACTCTGCACCATCCATATGCACGTGCGTCCGTACGCAGGCGAACCTGCGCCTCTTCCCCACCACCAAGCGCCTCCCCCACGCCCCTCCCCCTCCCCCCTCCCTCCCCACCCCCGCCCCACCCACCTCCTCCCTACGCTCCCCAACACCAGCACCCCAACCCGCCACCAACAACAGCACCGCCGTCCCCAGCGCAGGCCTTGCCGCCGCAGCAGCAGACCCTGCAGCAGTCATGGCTGCGGCACTGGATGGCACCTCCCAGCCTGACATCCTCCCACCTGACACCACCTTTCCGCCCACCACCTCCTCCCTCACCTCGCCTTCTCCCGAATCCACCACCACCTCGGCTCCCACCGCCGCCGCCGCCGCCGCAGCATCATCAGCAGCAGCGCCCGCAACACCGCCCCACACCGCTGCAGTAGCAGGAGTGGCGGCTGCAGGGGCGAAGGGCAGCGCGGCAGGAGAGGAGGAGGGCACAGCTGCAGCCGTGGTGCTACGTGACGACATCATGCCGCGGCTGCGCGTGACGCATGCTACGGCGCGCCTGCCGCTGTCGCACGCGTTGCCACTCGCATGGCTCTCCGCCGCCTCCTCCTCTTCCACCTCCTCCACCTCCTCCTCCTCCTCTACCGCCTCATCCACAGCTGTGTTCGCCACGACCGCGACTTCGACGGGAAGCAGTATCGCTGCTGCAGGCAGGTTGGGTGCGCCAGGGCACGTTGTCATTGACGTGAAGGTGGCGGGTTCTAACCTGCGGCACGCCAAGGCGGTGCAGGCGCTGTGGCAGCCAACGCCCACAGCAGGGTCTGCGATGCCACCGCTGAGCGTGCCTGCGCCTGCGCCTGCGGCGGCGGCGGTTGCGGTTGCGGTGGTGGGGCAGCAGAGGCCCGTGCTGCTTGCGTGCTCACTGCATCTACCGGCGCAGCAGCAGCGGCAGCGGCAGCGGTGGCCTGGGGGATCGCAGGAGGAGCAGGAGGAGGGGCTGGGCGGCGGAAGTGTTGGAGGCAGTGATCTGCTGCAGCAGCAGGGGCCGCAGCGTGGGCTGGAGGGGGTGGCGGAGGCGGAGGAGGGTGGTGTTGGTGAGGCGGGGGCTGAGGGCGTGAAGAGGCCCCGGCGGGGGGTGGTGTGGCGCGCGGTGGTGGAGTCTACGGGCAAGGTGAGCCGCGCCTGCTGCGGGTGGCTTTGTGCTCATTTGGTGCAGATCCTCCAGGCTCTGCACACACGTTTTCAGGGTCCTTGTTGAGGCCTTGGTGCATCCGATTGGTACCCTCGGCCACGTGTTGCCAACTGACCAAAGTGACCGGTTGCGACCCACATTGCAAACGAGGGATGGTGGCACGTTGACACTGTGGCACTTTGCAGGTGCTTCAGGCGCTGCAGCTGCCCCTACCCCTGCCCTGGCCCCACGCACCCAGCCTCCACGCAGCGACACCGCCGGATCAGCAGGACGACTCCCGCAGCGGTGCCGCTGCTGCTGCTGCGGACGCCGCTGACGTCCTGCCACTCTCTGGCCATGGCCACCTCCACGCCCACCGCCCTCACGTTGCCAGCGGCCAGAGCCACCGCGCCCTGGTGCAACAGCAGCACCAGCAGCAGCGGCACCACCACGATCGTCAATCCAAACAGGAGGAGGAGGAGCAATCCGCCACGGTTCGCGTCGCGCTCCCGGCCCCCCTCCTCACCCTTCTGGCCCAGCAGCAGCAGCAGCAGCAACTCCTGCTCGCGCAGCCCTCGCCGCATGGGGCCGCACAGCTGAACCCTAGGGCTTCCGGGCTGCAGCTCGTCGTGAGCTCGGACTTCCAGCAGGAGGCGGTGGCGGCGACGCTGCAGCCGTGGAGGGTGGCGGTGGTCAGCGCTGTGCCCTCGTGCAAGCCCTCGCATGCGCTGGAGGCGGCGGGGGCATTGCTGGACGCGATTGCCGCCGCCACGGACGTGTCGTTCGTACCTCCCCGCCTACCCAACCCAAGCAACACAGTGACCGTCGGCGCTGACGCACCTATGCTCGGTGCTGGCACGAGTGGAAGCAGCGTCATGACGGCAGGTGCAGGGGGGTCTGCAGCGGCGGCACCCAGTGGCAGCGCAGGCGCGGCAAGCAACATTGTGACCGCACCTGGCGAGCACCGCCTGCCCCAGCAGCACCAGTCGCCGCCGCCGCCGCCGCCGCCGCCGCCGCCGCCGCAGCAGCAGCAGCAGCAGCAGCAGGTGCCATTGCCAGGTGATGCACCAGCCAGGCGTCTGGCGGTGCTCACGCCGTCCCTGCTCATTTCCAAGGCTTGGCCCTCGCCCTTTGGCCGCTCTGCTGCCCCCACGCTGCAGCAGCAGCAGGAGCGACAGCGGCACCAGCAGCAGCAGCAGCAGTTGGATGATGCCGCCACAGGCCCTTCCACACCAGCAGCATTACCTGTCCTGCCTGCGCATGTCCCTGCCACGCCCTCTACCCAACCTTCAGCATGCCAAGGCCCTCCCTCCCCTCGCACAGAGCAGCACGCAGCACCGCTCAGCACACCATCCTCCTCCTCTCCACACCATGCTGCAGCAGCAGCAAGTCACGCGCCCACAGCTAGCAAGGCAACCACCACCACCGACGACGCTCTAGCACCTCCCACTCCCTCGCGGCCGCATCCCCACCGCAATCCCAGCCGCAATGCCCCGTGCGTGCAAACGCCCAGCAGCGGCGGCGACGCGGCGCAGCAGGCGGCGGGCAGCGGTGGTAGCGCTGGCGGTGGTGGCGGCGGCGGCGGTGGCGGCGGTGGTGGTGGTGGTGGTGGTGGTGGTGGTGGTGGTGGCACTGGTGCGCCCAGCATCGTCACAGCGTGGTTTAGCTCAGCAGCCGGCGCGGCGGCGGCCGTCGCCGCCGCCGCCGCTGCCAGCGCCGCCCCCGGCCTCACCGCCCTCGCCCTCCTCCCCCAACTGCCCCACTCGGCAGCCATGACGGCGCTCAGCTTCACGGCAGCTGCCGGGCGGGTGGTCAAGGCGTCGGTTGGGAGTCAGTTGGGGACGGCGGGGGGGCGGCAGCAGGAGCAGAGGCAGGAGCGGGAGAGGGAGGCGGCGGGGGAGGGGCCGCGGCAGGCTGCACCGGGCAGCTCACCCTCTGCAACCAATTCTACCACCACCACTGCTGTGGCAGCGGCAGCAGGAGCTGGTACAGGAGGCGTCGTGCCGCAGGCGGCGCAAGGTGGCAGGGGGCCCTTGGGATCATCATCACCGAGCAAAGGTGGTGCGGTGGCGGCGGCGGTGGGGCGGCGGGGTGGTGGCCTGGCGCTGCCGGTGCTGCAGGCGCCGCCGCTTGCGCAGCAATTGGCGCCCTCTGCTGGCAGCGTGGATGCTGCCACTGGCAGTGGTGTGTATGGGTACGGGCCGCACAGAAGCAGCAACGGTGCCGGTGGCGGCGGTGGCGGCGGCGGTGGCAGTGCACGCGACGTTGGCGCGGATTCGCCGGCGGCGGCGGCAGGTTCTGGCGATCGTGGCCGCGTTGTGGGTGGTGGTGGTGGGGTGCCGGCGGGTGGGCGTAGGGCTGGGGTGGTGAGAGCGGGTGATGTGGCGAGGGCGGTGGTGCTCCGTGGGGTGGTGCTTGAGGAGCGGTTGTGGGAGGGAAAAGAGGGCGGGGAGGGTGCCGCACAGCAGCTGCAGCAGCAGCAGCAGCGAAGCCAAGGCCACGGCCACGGCCATGGAATAGGCGCACCTATCAGCGCCACTCACCCGCCCGTCCCTCCTCCTCCTGCGCCCTCCCACGCCTCCCGCCCCTCCCAACAAAACAGCAACCACCACCAACACCACCACGCTCCTGCTCCTCCTTTCCTCGCCCGTCTCACCTCACCGCAGCTATGGGCACCGCTGGCTGCGTTGCTGCCCTCCCGTTGGGTCAACCGCACCCACCACCACGCACCCACGTCCTTAACCACCCCCTCGTCGATCCACTCCGTCCTAACGCCGCAGCAGCTTGAAGCGCAGGCGTCGCAGCTCGTCGCAAACTGTGACGCGCTCGTGCTGGTGCATGCCCTCACCTCCAGCACCGCCACTACCACCACCAGCACCAGCACTGCTGGCGGGATGCACACGCCCCGCGCCACCTCCGCACAGCCACCACCACCAACCGCAGCAAGCCACCACCACCACCACCATTACAGCGGCGGAGGCGTGGCGGGTGCAGTGGGTGCCGCCGCAGCAGCACTGGAGTCTGCGCTGCCAGAGGAGGTGGCGGCGGCGTGCGCGGCAGTGGCCAAGCAGGCGAGAGCCGCCGGCGTGCGCATCATTCCCGTGCTCGTCCTACCAGCAGCAGCAGCAGCAGCAAGAGCTGCTCCAGAGCAGCACGCGGCACTGGCAACGGCAACGGCAACAGCATCGCAGCAGCAGCAGCAGCAGCAGCAGCAGTCCATGTTGCAGCAGCAGCAGCAAGGGGGCGCGGACGGGAGCGATGGTGCACCTCTCACCAGCAACGCTGTCGTGAGCGGGGAAGTGGCCTTCACTGAAGGTGCATCGCCACAAGGGCAGGCACAAGGGCTTTGGGCTGGGTGGGCGTTGTCTCCGTGGCGGCGTGACACCTCCGTCCCCACCTCCACCACCACTACCTCCCCTCACATCCCCACCTCCACCCCGTTCCCCACCACAGTCGTGACGGTCCCAGGCGCCCCTGCGGCACACGGCAGCGGCACGGTGGCAGCGAGTGGTGACGACGCGACAGGAGCGGTGGCGGCGGAAGCGGAGGCGGCAGTGCTGTCGCTGGCGCGTGCGTGCGGCGTCAGCCCTGCAGCAGTCATCGCCCTGCATGCCCCACCACCACCACCATGTCCCGCTGTTGATGACGAGGCCCCCAACGCCTGGCCCTCCAAATCTGTTGCGTCATCGTCATCGTCGCGGCCGGAGGCGGCAGGGGCGCAGCAGCGCATGGCGGGGCTCATGCAAGCCCTCGTGCAAGCCCTCGCCTCCATGTCACCCGAGGGCATGCTCGACGCGGTGCTGCTGCCGCCCTCCCTGTCCTCCCTGCTGCCGCTAGCGTCAGCCGCGGCGCTCAAGCCGTTGTTCTGGAGTGGCAGGGCCGCCGCGCTGTCGGTTGCCGGGCAGTTGCAGCAGCAACAGACAGGCAGGGACCGTGGTGCACCTTTCGCTGGTCAGTTGCAGCAGCCTGCAGCGGAGGTGCCGGTGCCGGTGCTGGTGAAGGGTGGTGGTAGCGGAGGAGGAGGAGGCGGTGGTGGCAGTGGTGGTGGTGGAAGCGGAGTGGGTGGGCATGGAGCGCCGGCGCAGGCATTGACGTCGTGGGCGGTGCGGCAGCTGCAGCGGCGGCAAGTCCGATCACGGCTGTAGGCCCCAGGACAATCCTGGCCCTGTAAATGCAACTCTTGACGGGCAGTGCGTGGGGTGGTGCTGGGAGGGCGGTACATGGTAGTAGTGGAGATGAGATGGCGGGGAGTGCTGGCCTTTGGGGATCGGTAGCCAGTGTGAGATAGAGATGGGAGAGAGAGCGTGAGCGAGTGAGAGAGAGACACAGATTGCTTGCGCAATGCCAGAGCACGAGCGGGGCCCCGTCCACAGGTGACCTTCCTGAGAGGTAGTGAGGGTGGGGAGCGGGGCTTTCTTACAGGTCCTTACAGGTCGAGCGAGGCATTCAGCGGTTGTAGTTGGGGATCCGAGCATGCAGGTTTGCGGCGCTGTCACCCGCCCTGTGAGCGGGCGCGCCGACAAAGGACTTGGACCTCTTGTTTACAAAGTGATGGTGTGTGCATCATCACTTTTGCTGCTTTGCGGCTTCATACGCTCCCCATGAGTGAGCGAAAGGCACGGCGATCAGGCTCAGGACTTGATTTTTGACTGAGGTCAGAACTGTAGACTTTTGACGTAGACGAGTGAGTGCGAGAGAGCCTTGGGAGCTTTGCACGTCCCAGCAGAGAGCGTTAGGAGGAGAATTTCTGCGCAGACAGGAGGCGCGTTGTGCCGCCATGTGCACTGATGACCGCACCTTGGCTGCTTGCCACAACAGGGGCTGCGCTGGCAACGCCTTGGTCGCATGACACCATGCCATGCCACGGCAATGCGGTGCTTGCCGCTACTGAGCGCTTGCTGCAACACGAGATGCCCACTTCAGAGCCCTGCTCCAGTTGCGAGAGCTGCGGCATTGTACATCCAACGACTAACGCCTCATGACCGTTTACCACGACCGTGACCCTTCTTTGCGCTTTAGGCTCGCCATGACGCTCACATGATCACGGCTGCCCTGGCTGCAACCGTCCACCGCCTGCTAGTCTCCAAGCGCACGATGCAGGTTGCCTAATTGTGCCACATGGGCGCAGCATCTTGCCCACGACGATGGCAGCAGCACAGCAGGCAGTCGCCAGAAAGAGTAGACTGAAACACGGGCGGTGCACTTGGCAGAGGCAGAAACATAATCCCGGGTAGTCAACCGTCTCTCGTCGTGGGGTCACGTTCAAATCAATGTACAACGGCGCAGGACGCTTGCGCTGCCCGCCCCGCGTGGGCCAGCAAACAAATGGGAGCGTCTCTGCGCGCAAGTGCCAGGGATGTGGCGGTCCTGTGCTTCCGTCACAATCACTGCTTCTGGAAGGGCGCCGTCCGCAAGCATGCGTGCCAAAAGCAACTAGCTAGCACGCAGGCAGTGCCCCTCAACACACGAGCCCAGCAGCAGCAGAGCAGCGGCAGAGCGTCAGCATCTTGAAACAGCAGCCCCCGTGTGCAGCAGCTGGCTGCACTGCCCTCGCGCCACCTACAGCCACACGCCCTGTTTCCCAGCCCTCCTTCCACCAGCACTGGAGGCATTGGCCCCACCTGGCGTCCCCCATGTCATCACCTCACTGCTAGCATGGCAGCGCAGCAATCACGCCGCTACCATCCAGCCACCTCCACACCGCCCGGCCCGTGCATGCTCGCACATTCCGCCTCCTCCTCCGCCGTTCAAACGAGCCTCCACCGAGCCACACGCCAGGCTGTGCCGCCTTGGCTGTCCGCATGCTCCTAATGCAGATTCTCGCGTGCGCAGGCCTGCCTCTCAGCTGTCGGGCGCTGTGAGGTGCTCGATGAGCGCCAAGGCACTGTCCAGCGCCGAGCCTCCATGCTCAAAGTCCTTGAACACGACGAACTTGCCCGCGGCGTCCCTCAGCTGCAGCTTGAGCAGGTCGGATCCTCCCTTTTGCGGCGGCAGCTGTCGGGAGGCCGCCTGAATGTTGCCCAGCGGCACCTTGATGGGCAGCTGCTTGCCGCGCTCCTCCACGCCAAAGCACACGTGCCCATCCGTCACGTGCAGCGTGCCCTGGAAGGCCATCTGGATGGCGGGCGTGTAGGCGTTGTGCGAGCAGGCGTACGTCTGCAGCAGCTTGCACTTGAAGCTCTCCACCAGCTGCTCCGTGTCGCTGAGCGTGAAGAGCTGCTGCACCTCGCTGCTGGCCTTGCCGCTGCTGGTGGCTGCACTGGCGGCACGCGCGCCGGCCGCTGGCTGCGTGGGTGCCGCCCCGCCCGACGAGCCCGTGGTCTCCGCTGCGCTGAACCAGGAGCTCATGCCCATGCTCGAGAGGCCGGCCGTGAAGCCGCCCGCGAGCTTGGTCAGGTTGCTGGTGGCCTCGCTGACGGTCGACGACGAGCCCAGCAGCTTGGCCGCGCTCGTGAGCTTCTCCATCGCCATCGCCTCAATCGCGCGCAGGGCCGCGAAGGAGGCGTCCTCCTCGCCTGCAGCTTGCTGCTGCTGTTGCTGCTGCTGAGGAGGTGGAGGAGGATCCGCTGCTGCTTCTGGTGGTGCTGGTGCTGCTGCTTCCGACGAGGGTTCCTGCTGCAGCTTGTCCGTGGGGGCGGCGGGTGGCGCTTCCTGCTGCTGCTGCTGCTGCTCTTCCTGCGGTTGCTCCTCCTCCTCCTCCTCCTCGACCACCTCTTCCTCCTCGACCTCGACCTGCTCCTCCACCTCCTCCTCGCCGCTGCCAGGCTCAGCAGACGCGTGCTCGACCATCTCAAAGGCAGATTGCCCAGACGGCGTTCTGTGCATTGGACTCTGGCTGCAGCGGGCCGGGCGCACGGCAGGTGCACCGGGGCCCGGGCACCGCATGGACGTCGAGCAGGAGGAGCTGTACAGCAGTCGCAGCAGTCTGCAGGGCTACCGCACGTACGCAGTCAGCTCAACTTGCTCTCTTCCTGCAGCAAGCACGGTCCGCCGCAGCCACGGCGCCAGCACTGTGCGCCTCCCACCCCCCTAAAAAGCCAGGCGCTTGACCGCCAAGAGTGTGGGGAGGCTGGCTCGTGGGCGCGCGTCCACTGATCAGGCGATGGTGGCGCGTGCGGACGAGGTGCTGCAGGCGCTCAAGGCGCCACGTGCGCAGGCGCTCGCAGCCGTCCGAAAGGTGCAAGGCCGCACTCTGTTTAGCAACAGCAGCTGCAGGCCCTGCTTAGCAACAGCAGCTGCAGGGGCCGCATGCTCCGCGAGCGTACGCACGTGCCCGCCCCTGCGCAGGTCAAGAATGCGATCATCGGCAACAAGCGGGCCAAGCTGTCCTACAGGGACGCAGGCGCCATCCCCCAAGTCATGCAGCTGCTCTCGAGCAGCACATCGGACCCGGAGCTGCTGCTGCAGGCAACGGCCACGCTGGGCTCGCTGTGCTGCGACAACGCCGAAGCGGTGCAGCAGGCCATCAAGCACAAGGCGCTTGAGACGCTGGCGCAGTGCCTGCTCCTGCCTGCGGCGGAGCCACAAGTCGTAGAGGCCGTCGTGCGCACGCTCAAGATGATCTGCCAGGTGAGCCGATCAGGTGGATGTGCAGCTGTGCCATGATGCACGCATGGGGCGGGAAGCGTGCAGAGGATGCTGTTTTGAGCTCAACGCGGCATTCGAGTGTGTCATGTCATCATCATCATTGCATGGCATTCATGGCAGGTGTCATGATGCTGCCGCCGTCACAAAATGTGCTCATGTGTGCGCTGCAGTGTGCGCCGGTGCCAGCCGCGGCGTTCCTGCAGCCGGGCGTGCTACAGCGCCTGGTGGAGCTGCTCGCCACCCCGCCGCCCAGCCGCCTGGCAGAGGGTGCCGCCACCATCCTGATGCACACCTGCTCAGCACAGGTGCGTGGTGAAGGTGCAGCTGATCGTGCATGCCTCCAGCAGCTGCCAGGGACACATGCAGGTGAAGGGGACCACAAGACGTCACTCTGCGCGCACGCCAAACCGCACGTGCACCTTCCTCGCCCTTGCCCACCACGCCATGCAGAAGCAAGCGCTGACAGACGCCGGCGCCGTCCGCGGCCTCCTCGCCGCCCTCCAGTCCCACAGCAGCCACCACCACCACAGCACTCCACACAGCGCTGCTCACTCCTCCTTCCCTCGCACCAGCGCAACCACCGGTACCGCCACGCACCACGCGCTGGCCCTGCTAGGCACCCTCGTCTCCGGCAACCCGCCTGCGCTGCTGCAGCTGCTGCAGTGCCCCGGCGCCATCGACACGCTGGTGGCGCTGCTGCGCGCGCCGTGCCCGCTAACACGCGGCCTGGCTGCAGCCTGCATCTCACACTTCTCACTCCTCTCCGTCGCCACCGGCGCCGCCACCACCTCCTCGTCCACCGCCGCTGCCGGCACCAGCAACGCCAACGCCCCCTCAAGCTCAAAATCAGCAGCAGCTGCAACGGCAGCGGCAGGAGCGGGTGCGCAGCAGCAGCAGCAGCAGCAGCAGCAGCAGCAGCAGACCCCGGCGGTGGTTCAGGGGGCCATGCGGGTGGGCGGGGTGCACCACCCCGCCATGGGCAGGGACAGGCTGTTGGTGCTCATCACGCGTGGCATGGTGGCGGCGGGCAATGCGGTGGTGGCGGCGGGCGGGCCGGGGGCCTTGCCGCTGTTCCAGCCGCCTCCAGGAGCCGCGCGCAGCGCTGAAGGCCAGGCGGCGGTGGTGGGGGCAGGCGCTGGTGGTGGTGGTGGCGGTGGTGGTGGTGGTGGTGGTGGTGGTGGTGCGGCCTTTGTTCCGGGGGCGGGAGCGGGGCCAGGGGCGGGGGGGATGGTGGCGGGGGAGGTGGGGGAGGGTGGCGTGTCGAGAGAGGTGCTGGTGGAGGCTCAGCAAGCGGCGGGAGAGGTGAGATGCGTGGGTGGGTGGGCTGTTCGATGGTCTGTTTGCTTTGCTGGGCGTTGCTGAAATCTCGCCTTGCCGGGGAGTGTAAGCGAACGGTTCAGGTACGACTGTCATTTTGCTGCAGCCACTCGGCAGGTATACAGGCAGACAGTGTGCCAGCCTCTGTATTCCGTATGCGTGGGCGAACTAGACGGATCAGCGTGGCTGGTACAGAAAGATGGTCACCTGCATACATGTACCTGTCTACCACATTCGTGGGTAAGGCTGACTTGCCTTATTGTACAACTTGTGTTGGCTCCACGCGCCTCCTCCCGCAGGCCATCCTGGCGGCGCAGCGCGCAGCCCTGCCCGTGGTCCTGCGGCTGCTGGGCGATGCTCAGGCCGGGGAGAGGGCGCCCATCACGCTGGCATCGCTCATCGAGGAAAAGTGAGTGGCTGGCTGGCGGGATGGGCTGTTTTGGGTGTGAGCAGGCCCCCTGGCAACCCAACCCCCTCCCTCTCTCTCCACTCCCTCCCTTACGTCCTTCACGCTTGCATGGAGGAGCTTCACCGCATGGCTGGCCCTCTGCATACCCTTGTGTATGCCCTCGCGTCCATGCACACCCGCAGTGAGGAGCTACAGCGCATGGCCGCGGACGGCGACACCGTCCGCCAACTCTGCACCCTCCTCACGCAACTCCCGCCTCCCTCCTCCACCTCCTCCACCTCCGCCGCCACCCCCTTCCCTTTGCCTCCCTCCCCACGGACGGCCTACGGCTCTGCGCCCTCTTCTTCGCCCTCCAAGCAGCAGCCGCAGCAGTTGGCGTGGGGGGGTGAGGCGGCGTCACCTGCGGCGGCGGCGACGCTGGTGCGGGAGGGCTGCCTCCGCGCCATCGGCACACTGTGCATCACGCAGGAGGGGGCGCGCAAGCAGCTGCTCGACTCCAAGGTGCGGGAACAGGTCCATGGTGTCGTAGGAAGGCCACAGCAGCCATTCATAGGGCCGCGGATTCGACCTCTTTTTCCAAAAGTTTGGCAGCGTCATCTCCCACTCCCAAGTCCGTGCTCGGTACTGAGCCTCAGACGCCGCCAAATGGCGAACTGAGCATACGGTAGCAATAGCAGTCCGTGCTCTTGGTGCTCCTCACTGTGCGGATGCTCCCAAGCCATGATTTCCCTCATTCCTCCTTCCTCCTGCGCTGCTGTTTCGTCTCGTTTCGTTGCATGTTGCCGTCAGCCAGGCATGGCTGCTTGGCGTAGCAGGCAGGTCACTGTGAAAGACGTGAGGCTGTGCGCTCACAGGTCGCCCTGGGTCACATCCAGGCAGCGCTGGAGGACGCGTCGTCGCCAGGCATCCGCGCGGCCGCCGCGCTGTGCGTGCTGGCCCTCAGCCGCAACGTCAAGACCCTCAGGTGTGTGCAACGAAGGAAGAAAGGGAACGCCGGTAGGCGTGATTGAGGAAGCTGTGCCGCGGGCCCCAGCTACCGTGGTGTAGTGTGTTGTTTACGCTTGCAGATGGTCGAGCCACAGCCATGCAAGAGCGTGTCGAACCTGCACAGCGTGTCGAGCCTGCTTGTGCCCCGTGCCGTGCCGTGCGTGGCTGCAGGCTGCAGCACCTGCAGCAGGCAGGAGAGCCTGGCCCTGGCCTTGATATACATATGATACTTGATAAGTATATCATATGTACATGCGTGGCTGCAGGCTCAACGCGCTCAGCAGCGAGATGGCGCAGTCGCTGTGCCGGCTGCTAAAGGACAGGGACGTGTCGGTGCAGGTGAGAGGCAAGCGTGCGCCGCCGTCTGCGAACGTGCCATGCACCGTGCCGTTCCCCTGTGGAGGCGCCGGAGGGACCATCAAACCTGTGCGTGTACACCTGTCTCCTTGCTGCACATCAACGCGTGCAGATCAACGCGGCGGCTGCTCTGTGCAGCCAAGCTTCGCGTCTGTTCTGTGTGAAGGCGCCCTCTTGCTTCTGTTGTGCCGCCCGTGTAACCTGTGCAGATCAACGCGGCTGCGGCTCTGTGCAACCTTGTGCTCGAGTTCTCCGCCGTCAAGGAGACTGCTCTCGACATGGGGGTGCTCGACACGTGAGCCGACTGGTCATGCCCCTGACGTGCAGAGGAGGAGGAGAAGCAGAAAGAGAAGCAGAAGGAGAAAGAGAAAGAGCAGAAGGATGAGAAAGAGCAGAAGAAGGAGGAGGAGGACGCGTGAACACTGCATGCCTGGCAGCGGATACCTGGAAACCTTGCTGTGTCGCCTCACTGTTTCGCCTCTGCCATGCACGCACACGCGCGCACACCTTTACAGGTTGGCGGCGCACACGGCGTCACCCGTGCTCATGCTGCGGCTGTACAGCGCCTGGGCGCTGCGCAACCTGGCACACAAGAGCTCCCTTGCGGTCAAGAAGGGACTGATGCAGGTGAGGTGGGCCCTGGCGCGCTTTGGTGCCTGCCTGGAGCCAGCTCGGTTCTGCTTCCACTTGCCCCTTGATGCCTGCCTGTGTGCCCATACAAGCACTGAGCAGCCCAGGCGCGTCGTTGCATGCCTAGTTGGACTCCTGTTCTCACGTCTCTGCTTCCTTGCATTGTCTGCCTACGTGCTTCTTGGTCCTCTGCCCGTGTGCACACGCAGGCGCTTGGCTGGCCCCGCGCGTGCGCGCTGCTGTCCGACGGTGACGAGAGCGTGCAGGAGCAGGCCATCTGCCTGCTGCGCAACCTGTGCATGGACGGTGAGCATGGACAATGCAGGCCTGGAAAAAGAGAGGAACAGCAAGAGTGCACGTGGGAGCGGGAGCAGAAGCAGGAGGATGCCGTTACAGCAAGGAGAGGAAGGGAAGAGCTGGACGATCAGCACAGGCGCTTAAACTGGCCATTCAAGCCGTCAGCACGGCTTTCCTCGCGATCATGTCTGAGCGAGCGTCCGTGCCGCGTGCTTGTGCGTGTGCGCGCAGCGGCCGAGCACATCAGCGCGGCGTACGAGTGGGGAGGCGCCGAAGTGCTCGCTGCTCTGGAGGACAAGCTCGACCCCAGCAAGTGAGAGAGCGTGTGTAGGCAGGCGCTTGCTGACACGCTAGGGTTAGGGTTGGGGTTGGGAAGCCAGTCAGCTCACCTGGCGGAGTGCCTCACAACACAAGTGCGAGCCTGCCAGGTGGCTTCACCCTGTGTACAGTTGTATCATGAGTGGGTAGGGAGGCGACAGCTTTGCAACACGCGGCAGATGCAGCTGTCTGTCTGCCATGGATTGTTCGCTTCCAAGACTGACCCTGAGCCGTGCGGGTGTGTGTCGATGTTTGCATCTGTTTGGGCGCCTGGGCCGGAGCCCAACTACCGGGTGTGTGTTGTTGGCCGTGGCTGCAGGCCCGTGCCGAGCACGCTGCGCGTGCACGCGCTCTACACCATAGTCAACTCCCTGACAGGTGCGCTTGTATGGGCCTCTTGGCGACGCGGCACCCACCCGGTTTTGACGTACGTGTTCTTGCAGCTGGTTTCGACACCCAGGTTTCGGCACTCTAACTTTATCAGGAACCGCACCTGTCGCGTGCCGCCAAGGGCTGCTCGAACTCACTCCCTGGCGTGGTGCTGCTGGCATGTTGCCATCCTCTTGCTGGTGTGGTGCCATCCTGTTGCTGGTGTGGTGGCATCCTGTTGCCGCACACTGCAGGCTCAGAGGCCACCAAGGAGCAGATCATGGCCAGCAACGTGCCGGCGCTGCTGCTGCACCACATGCGGTCCAGCCCTGACCAAGAGGTGCGTGGGGCGCCTGCTGACGCGAACGCGTTACGGTTTAGGGCTAGGGTTAGGGTTGGAGAGCTCACCTGCTCACCCGCAGCTGTGCGCATGCCTCAAACCAAAAGTGCAAGCCTGCCAGGTGGCTCCTTAACCTGTGTACCATGAGCGTGAGAAGCAATGGTGTCGTTTTGGTGTTGTTGCATGCCTTTAGCCGGGGTGGCTGCTTGGGTTTAAGCGGGTTAACTGGGCAGCATCACGCAAGCTCTTTTGCTCAACCATCACGAGCACGCATGCATTCTGAGACAAAGTGTGCCACCATGATCTGATCGTTAGCCGTGGGGACGCATGCCCCACGCCTGCTTCCCTGGCTCACA
>QAXK01002229.1:0-61481 GCA_004335735.1 Chlorella sp. KRBP | reverse complement strand
CAACGTGTGGCGGGGCTGGCAGGAGAACGGCTGTTCACGGCACTGGTGCGTGCGTGCGTGCGTGTGTGTGTGCGCTTGCAAACGGGACGGCCCAGCCGCGGTGACCAAGGCAGCACGGATCAGCAGCGAGGAAAGATTGGGCACCAGCCCAGGCCACAGCATGCAGTCATCGAGCCACCAAGGCACCAACGTCCGGTCACACACTGTAGCAGTAGAGGAAGGATAGTGTAGCAGTCACTGCAGAGCTGCTACTGCAGGTCTTAAGGCGGCCTGTGGCAGCTCTCCAGCGAACGCAATCACTTGCCTGTGTTGCGCCCGTGTGTGTGCCCACTTGCGTATCGGGGCAGCCCGCCGTCGTGTGTGTGTGTGTGTGCGTAGCTTGCAAATGGCGCGGCCCAGCCACGGCAGCAAAGGCAGCACAGTCGTGTCAAGGCCGATGGTGTGGTCCTCACCTGTGTGCCTCTTACCTGTGCTGCAGGAGTATGATGCAATGACCGATGTCATCAAGGTGCGGTAAACTTGGGGAGGAAGGGGGAAGGGAAAGACGGGAGAAGGAGGGAGGGAGGGACGGAAGAGGGAGGGAGGCAGTGATGGAGCGAGGGAGGGAGGGAGACGGATGCAGCAGAGGCTCGGATTGGTCTTGCCTGGAACTGTAAGGCAGGATCCCTTGGTTCAGCATTCCTGGAGTGGAAGCTTTCGATCCTTGGTTGCCTCGATAATTTCCTGCCTTCTCTTCAGGCACGCCTGGCGTTCTGGCAGAGCTTGACCTTCCCGTACGGCTCCGAGATGTCGTGGGACAACACAGGCAAGCTGTTGTTGCTGTTGTCGTTGCATGCCTTTAACCGGACAACACCGGCGAGTGCGCCTGACCTGCCCGTCGTGACTGTACTACAGCACTCGCTTGGCACATTCGCGCTTTGCCTCCGGCCCAGCCAGAGGTCTAATTAACACGCTGCTGCCTTGGTTGCCACGGCTGGGCCGCCCCGTTTGCAAGCGCACACGCACACACGCACACACGTTCAGAAAAACTTTTGGCTACAGCATCATGACACCTGTCGTGAACGCCATGCAATGATGATGATGATGATGATGATGATACCTTTGGCCAAAGGGCTGACCAACACGCCACAACTGCCCCACTGCCCGCGCCGCTCTGCCGCTGCCCACAGGCCACGAGGAGATCTACAGCTGGCTGTGTGAGGTGGGCGACGCGGCGGGGCAAGCGGCCACCGTGCGGGCGGTGATGGCGTATGCGCAGCTCATGCCGCACTGGGCGCTGGCGGGCAGCGCAAGACGCTGGTGGTGAGCGGAGTGCGGCGCCATCGTCATCATTGTTTGCAGCTTCACACAGACGTGGTGCCCTCTACGAGGCTGATGCCACGCCGGCCACGCCGTGTGTGTATAGCTTGCAAACGGGGCTTCAGGCCGCGTCAACCAAGGCAGCACGGATCAGCAGCGAGGGAAATTAGGCACCGGCCCAGACCAGAGCAGACCATGGCGGTGGCAAAGTGGATGTTGCTCACGCCCCATGCCAGCCCTGCACCTTCGCCTGCCCACTGCAGGGATTTCTTCATCAACGGCAAGACCAACATCGGCAACGAGCGGGTGCACCACCACTACGCCGCAGCGCTCAACGCCGTGCCCGTCTCAGAGCACTTCCTCAGGTGTGACGCTCGCTTTGCAGGGGTGTATCAGATGTCCCCCAGCAGCAGGCCAAAGGGCAGCATTTGCATCATGCACAAATACTCCAGGTGTGTGCGAGTGCGCGCGGGTGCAGTAAACAATGGACCAGTCTCGCAGCAACCAACAGCAGGCAACACCATAGCGTACCGCTAGCATACGCTACACCTGGGCCCCCGCCAAAACGTTGCACCAAGGCACCAACTGAAAGGCTGTGCCCTGCTCCATCTCGCCTGCACCCCACCGCAGGCACCCCTCGGACCTCTTTCTCCTGCGCCTGGCCACGGCTGGCAACATGGGCTCTTTAGGCAACCTGCTGCCTGATGGGGGCGCCTCCATGGGATGGCACGGGGACCCCTCCCTGCTGCGGCCTGATGGGTACTCTGCAGACTATGGACAGGGCTTCTACGGCCACTGGTCACAGGTGCGCCGCCATCCTTCAAGCCATTGGCATGGAGCGGCCGCTCAATGTATTGAAGCGCATGGCACCGTGCCTTGCCGCTGCTGTGCCTTGCCGGTCGTCCCGTTCGCAAGCCAAGCTCATATATACCCTGTGTCACCACACTGTGCAGCGCTTTATCCACGATGCCCGACAGCCTGCAAGGTACCACACCCCAATTGATTTAAGGCCACGCTTCACACACACTCGCCTCACTCCGCAGGCAATCGCCACGTTGGCGTGCGACCCAGAGCTGGGCTGGCTGTGCTTCCAGTGCGACCTGCTGCACGTCACGCCGCCTTGGAGCACGGGCAGATCACGATCCTCCTCATCCTCCTCCTTCTCATCGTCATTATCAGCAGGGCAGCACGGGCCGTGCGGGCAGCTGCCGCTGGTGGCGCTGGCGCCGAGGGATGCGTTCCGCCGCCGGGTGTTTGTGGCCACCCTCGCCCTGCTCATAGGTATGTGTGTGTGCTTGCAAACGGGGACGGCCCAGCCGCGGCAACTAGGTATGTGTGGGCCGCTTGCTAGGTTGACGCATCGTGAAGGACTAACTGGTGGCTTGCACCAGTGCGAGGGCGCAGCAGGGTGTCCACTTGCCAAGGTGATGGTGGTGCGTGGTCTGCCCCATACATACATGTGCCCGCAGAGGTGGACAATGCGTGTGTGGTGCGAGTGGAAGTTGACTTGTCCGCCCGTCAGGCGGTGGTCACCTTGGAGGCGCACGCGGCATCCCTCGAGGCCTTGGCTGCGGGCCGTGGCTCTGCCAGTGGTGGCGGCTTGGAAGGAGCTGGAGGGAGCAGAGGAGGGCGGGATGGAAGAGAGGGCGGTCAGGCGGAGGGTGGGGTGGTGGCGCTGGTGACGGTGCAGCGGACTGCGCTGGCGGGAAGCGTTTGGTCCGTTGCGGAAGGCTTCAATGTCACGTGCGGCGGCGGTGCTGGTGGTGGTGGTGGGGCAGGTGGGGCGATGTGCGAGTCTGCGGCGTCAAGCAAGGGAGCGCCGCTTGAGGCGGCGGGCACGAGGAGAGTGGCGGTGCGGTGGAGTGGGAGGACGTATGCTGTGGTGCACGTTGCGTGGGCTTTGCTTTGACGCTCCCCCGCCCCATCACACCTGTCAAAGGCGTTATGATCGCAGCACGCACGGCAGGGTGAGCACGGCGCGCAGCAGCGAGCCAAGGTAGGCTCCAGCACCACGGAGGACACAGAGCTGGATGCATAGTGCAACCGGCGCGCAGAGCAGATCACCCTCTGAAGCGTCGTGGAGCGCGGCTTCACTCGTGGTGGGCGAGGATTTGCGCGCGCTCAGCCCCCCATCATCAGCCAGGCGCACTGGCGCGTGCTCCGATCTGGCCAGGTTCAATGCTTGCAGGGCCCTGTGGCTAATAAGGCAACTTGAAGAGGCGGATTGGGTACAACAGGGAGAGAAGAGCAAGGCAGCACGGTGAAGTGCGGGTGCTGCAGAATGAGTGCAAACAGAGTACAGGCGGCACAGAGAGGCAAAGAGAGACAGAGGGAGACAGAGAGACTGCAGGGCAAGGTGGCACAGGAGAACCGAGACGGGCAGCAGGAGTGCATGCAGACTGCTTCAAAACATCAGGGCAGGCGCACAGGAAGGCCACAGCTACTAGAAAACCACGGTAAGGATCTGTGACAGCAGCAGACTACAGCAGCATCACAATGGAAACAACAGGGAGAGCAAAGCAGCACAGCGAAGTGCTGGTGCTAAAGGATCAGTGTAGAGAAGAGCAAGGCAGCACGGTGAAGTGCCTTCTCAAAACAGACTCTCGGAGTGCAGGCGGCATAACTATTACGGCAACCAGAGAGACTGCAGGGCAAGTGGTGGTACAGGAGAACTGAGGCGGTCAGCAAGAGTGACTGCCATACGCAGCGTCAGTGCAGCAGACGTCAACCTAGGAGGCTCCCAGCTCTGGAGGTGGTGAGGCGCCTGTGCCGTCACCAGCCAGGCGGCGCGGCCCGATCACGTGGGCGCTAGCATGACCTCACGTGGGCACCAGCGTGGCGACGTGGCCCAGTCAAGGGGGCGCGAGCATGACCTCACGTGGGCACCAGCGTGGCGATGCGGTCTGGTCGCTCCGCAATCATGCGCATGGTGCTGTGCAGCTGGCCGGCCCGCAGGCCAGCCTCGTGGCCCACAAACGCCACGCCGTTGCCGATGCGCGCCAGGTCCTGCAAGCACGCCACCACAGCGTTGCAACACCGTGTGCCTGCGTGGCATGCTGCCATTTGTTCCCACGGAGCAGCACAGTCATTGCCGAGCAAGGAGCAAGCACATAGCCGCACCACACACCTGAACGTATGCGGTGTTGACTGCCCCCACACCCAGCATGTGCACCACGACGCGGCGGTCCGCTGACAGGCCGCTCTGCTGCTCCTGCGCCATGGCCTGAGCCAGCCACTCCCTGGTCCCACGATCACAGTCGCCGCTGTCAGTGACGAGGATGATGACGGGGCGCCTGCCCGGCTGCGTCGTCGACTGCTGGCGGTCTGAGCGCACTTGCTGAAACGCCAGGTGGAGAGCTGACTGGAAGCTGGTGCCGCCACGGGGCCACGATACGCTGATCATGGAGTCCTACGCGAGTTTCAGCAGGTGGGAAATGGAGGCGCGCCCCAGCGTCAGGCGTGTTCAAAAGCGGGCTGGTTGCTACGTGAACACGTGCAGCGTCCGTACCAGCAGAGTGTTGGCGTCTGTGAGCGGCTGGTTGGCGAACTGCAGCGTGGCCTGACTGTCAAACGTGATGTACGTCACCACGTCGTGTTGGGAGCGCCCCAGACGCTCGGTCATGTAGGCGTGTGCGGCCTCCAGCCCAACGCCGAGCCAGTTGCCCAACAGCATGTTGCTTCCATTGTAGCCCGGCCGAGTGGTCACCACGCCTTGGGGCACAGCGGTGCCACTGCCCATGCTACCTGCATGGTTAGGAGCACCATGGTGGCAGGAGCACGAGTGCTGGGCAGATCTAGCACGAGGCTGGAAGCGAGGCACAGCACAGACCAGCAACAGGTGGATCACCCCACCCACCTGAGACGTCCATCACGAGGTAGGTGGCGCAGGCGGAGCTGTGGCAGCAGCGGAAGTAATGGCCCCCAGCGCTGATGTAGCCGCCCGCCGGCAGGTTGGGTGGCAGGGGCTGGTCGGGGTCCAGCGGGGCGTGCCACATGGGCAGCTCGCAGCGCGGCACGTCTGCAAAGGACGCGTAGGGCGTATGTGTGACGCACGAGCATCGTGTCGACAGAGTGCAGCTCGCCCACCGCCGCGTGTGGCGAGCACGTAAGACTCAGAGTGGTCGCAGGCCTGGACGCAACGGGGTCGGCGCCGGTCGAGCCCTCCCCACCCTCCCGCCTTGCTGCTGCTGCCCCTCCCTCGCACCTTGCTCATCGTCGCCCTGGTGCTCCTCCGAGCCGCAGGCCGCGCCGCACTTGCGGTACTCCGCCAGCTGCGCCGCCGTGCCGGGCGCCTCCCATCCCACCGTCTGCCAGTAGCAGTCGTGCGTCACCTCGTCGCGCGCCACCTGGTCGTCGCCCGCGTCGCCGTTGGTCCACACCACGCGCGCGCGGCGGCGGCCGGCGACGGTTGCCACGGCGTGCGCGTCGTGCGGCAGGACGTGGACGTGGCCACGCCCACAGGCGCGGCAGAACTGGTCGCAGCACTCGGCGACGCCTGGGTTGCCGCGCACGTACAGCCGATCCTCCACGTCGACGTGCACCGTGTTGGAGATGAAGCGCGTGTTTTCCATGTTGCCTGCAACACGCGATCGAAGCGAGCAAGCGCAACACCACCAATGAGGAGAGAAGCAGAGCAGTCTGACCGGACTCTTGGGAGGAAGAGCACGCTCTCCCGTCAGGCGCACTCTGCAGCGTGCACCAAGCGTCCTCTCACCGTGCTCGGCGTTGTGTGCACCCGCGTGACCGTGCGGCTTGGTGCACATGTAGGCGCAGGTCGGGCAGCGCGCACCGCAGTAGTGCGTGGCCGAGGCGTCCGGGCTGTGCACGTGCGGGCCCACGTGCTGAAGCAGGCCCGCAGGCACCATGCGGCAGCACTGGTCCCTGCGTTGCGTATGCGTTTTGACGTACACGGCTCATCACCGGAGCATCACCTCACCGACGTTCAGCTGTGCAGCAAGCAGTGGAACACTAACCTGACACCACGCACAGTGCCAGCACCACACCCTGCAGGCAACCCACGCCCCGCACTCACTTGGCTGACACCTGCCGAGCCTTGTACGTGTAGGTGATGCGCCCGCGCCCCGTGTCCAGCGTGCGCTCCTCGTCCCGGTGCAGGTGCGTGCTGATGCTGCACATGCCGTCAGCGGCGCAGGGCTGCATGCAGCGGTGCTCGTGCCCGCACAGGTGCACAGCCGAGGCGTCCAGCCCGTGGCGGTGGTCCGCGCTGTCGCACTTGCGGTGGCAGAGCTGGCACTGGACCAGGCAGCCCAGGCCGGGCTGAATGCACACGTGCGTGGTGTGCTCCTGCGTGCACGTAGCAATGGCCATGGCACCAACATGATGTGGGTCTGTGGGCTGCAGTGCAAGTGCACGCTTGAACGACACTTCGTGCTGCCTTGGTTGATGCGGCTGGGCCGCCCCGTTTGCAAGCGCACACACACACACTTGAACGACACCCGTGCTGCGCCACGACGCACCTCGCCAAACGTGGCGCCACACGCGTGGTTGCAGGACGGGGCCGTGCAGGCGTGCTTGCAGGTGTGGCGCAGAGAGGTGCACAGGTGCTGGCCTGGGTGGCCTGGGTGCAGCGCGCAGGTGGCCTGGCAGCTTCCCGCCAGCTCCGCCAGGTGGCAGGGCTGCCCGCACAGGTGCTGCACCTCACCACACACGTGCCTGCACCACGCGCGCGCGAGCACCGCACGCCACAGCATCAGTCGCTAAAGGCACAACAAAGACAACAGCACCTCCATTGATTGGCTGCGGTACAGAGCCAGCAACCCACCTGCCCGTGTGGCCCGCCGGCAGGTCGCACGCTTGCGTCTCCTGCACACGCCAACATCACCACGGCCACCACTACTGCTGGTGCTGCTGGAATGCCGAACCCATAGAAAAGCAGGCTCAAGTGCGTTGCTACAATGCGCGGACGCACTCACGTTGTTGGCGGCGCAGAACACGCAGGCGCACTCGCACTTGTGCACCGTGCCGCATCCATGCTCCCCCGGGTGGCCGTTGGGCAGGCCGCAGCGCAGCATGCACTCGCCGCACAGCTCCGCGCACAGCTTGGTGTGGGTGGACGCCAGGGCCAGCAGGTTGGATGATGGGTCCTCAAGCAGGCTCATGTTGACGACCTGGCTCAGCGGCCTGAAGGGAAGGGACGGGCAGGGCACTTGCACGCCACGGTGTGATTATGGACACTCTGGGCCTGCACTTGTGCCTACAAGCGCCTGCTGGCCTACAAGCACGCTAAACACGCAGCTGCAGTGCGCTCACTTGATGCTGCGTGCCATCCACTCCTGCACCAGCGCCGCGCGCCGTGCCACCAGCGCCTGCACCAGCCTCTCGTGGTTGAGGCGGGCAGCCGCGTGGGCCAGCCGGTCGGTTGCTGGCAGGGCAGCCACGCCCTGCACCTCCAGCCAGCCGTGGAGCAGCCGCTGGTAGGTGGCCAGGCACTGGTCAGGCGGCATGAGCACGGGGCCAGGGCCCACAGGCAGAGGCGGCAGCTCTGCGGTGCAACCCAGCGCAGCACGTGTCGGCAACACGCCGTCAAGCCCTGGTGCATGTGCCGCGCTGCACAAAGGTTGATTTGCTCAGTCGTTTGGCAGGTGGTTTGGCAGCTGCAACAGAAAGGCACCAGCACAGGCACGGCTGCATGCGCACCGTACCTGTGTTGGCCAGATCCACCACCACCTCCACGTCCCACCAGCCCTGTAGCTGCTGCTCATCTCCCTCCGTGCCCTCCGCCGCCGCCGCCACAGGCTGCGCGCCGGGCGCCACGGCCACAGCGTTGGAGGTGAAGAAGGGCTGTGGCGCGTCTGCCGGCTTGCGCACGCGGGCGGTGAAGGTGACGGTGGGGCACTCCACCACGGGTGCCTGCACGTGAAAGCGGGACCGTGCATGTGTGCGGGTTTGATTCTTCCCGTTCAGGAAAGCACACAACAAAGACCAAGTTAAACCTGCAACTGGCCCAAAGCCACTCACATACTCGTGCAGGTCGAGCAGCTGTCCGTCCGCGCCCGCGCTGATCACCACGTCGGCCTCGTCCTCCTCCTCACCCGCCCCGCCGGCCCCGCCCAGCATGCGGCCCGTGGCCACCACGCGAGGGAGCATGCGCTGCATGGTGGCCACCAGCGCACGCGCCTGGTCCTTGTCCACGGGCGTCCTGCGCACCAAGCACGCATGCACACGCGTAGAGTGAGTGCATTTACCTGCGCGCCTGCTTCACATCGTCGAGGAAATGCAGGCACTTCCTGCAGTGCGTGCCCACACGCGTGCATGGCATCGTGTTGACTGTGCACAGTTGTGCATGGCTTGACGCTGCGGGACGCATCTGCTACGTCAACGCACCAGTCCTCGTGCGCGATCTTGGCCACCAGCGTGCGGAGCGTTGCCAAAAAGTGTGGGCCGCTGCGCACAAACACGTCGCGCGCCGGCTGGCCCAGCTGCACCGCCTTGGCCTGCTCCTGGGCCTGTGCCTGCTGGCGCTCACGCAAGTGCGCCGCCACCTGCCGGCAGAAGCGCTCCAGCATGCTGTAGAACTGTGGGCACAGGCAAGGAGGTGGGCGCACGCGGCGCATGGCATGAGCACACGCGAAAGCAGCGACAACCTCACATTGCTGTTCAGGCCAGCGCTTGACAGACACATTGGTAGGGCCAGGTCTACTGTGTACCTTGGGCCCAGCGAGGTTGGGGTAGGGCGCCACGCTGTAGCCGCGTGGGAACATGTTGGTGATGAAGTCGGCACCGGCCGCCTGCAATCAGCAGGGCAAGCCAGGCGCGCTTTGTTTGAGCTGGCAAAACAGCGAGGTGAGGTGTGAGAGCATGCAGTGAGCCTGACACAATGGCAGACGTACATCCAGCGCTCACCCTGCTCTGCATGCTCGCCACCTTGTTGACGAACTCGTTCTGAACGTCGCGCGCCGACGCCGGCTGCACGTCCTGCGAGCGGGTGCACAACATGAGCAACAGGCCACGTCGTGACCATAGCTGCAGCTTGGGGCACAAAGCACATTGGTGTGGGTGGTGGCGCGTGCCCTGACCTTGAGCACGAAGCAGATCTTGCCCGTGAAGAGGCACCGGAGCGCACCCGTCATGGCCTTGACCTGCACGTACACCACGGCGCACCACACAGCGTCAGATGGCACAGCTTCAGGCACAGCGGTTGCTTGCAAATGAAGCAACCGCAGCCATGCCCACCCGCACCTTGCTGACACCCTCTGCAAAGCGGTCCATCATCTTCTCGGTGTAGCGGTTGATGCTCAAATGGTTGCGGAAGAGCGTCAGGCTGCTCACGGACGAGGTGAGGATGCTCAGCAGCATGTCCTCACGCTCCGTGCGCTCCAGGGAACCCAAACCTGCACACATGCAGTAGCATACAGTCACGAGTGGCATGACTCTAGGCCACAGTGGCTGCACCTTTGTTGTTCCTTGGGACGGAGGCTGCGATCGCACTAGCTGACTAGCTGTTGCTCAGTAAGGACGAGTTGCCATGCACACAGGCAATGGCAGCAGCCATTGCTCACCCTCAACGTCCAGCAGCACCAGCAGCACGTCCGCGCCCGACTCAGGGTTGTGCCACACGCGCGCCGACATCCAGCAGCCGTCGGTGCAGCGGCCGCCCGCCACGTCAAACATGGTGCCAAACGTGTGGTTCAGCTGCACACCGCACCAAGAGCGAGCATCACACGTGTTGTTCACCGTGTGCACGCAGGTGGCATGTAGAGCCTGTACAGATGCTGCTCAAGGGAGGCGCGCTCCAGGGCAGAAGCATGCACGGCTTCAGTGGAGCACTAAAAGCAGCGCCGCGCTCCTTTCCACGCACCAGGTAGCTCTTGCCCATGGACGTCTCGCCGGCCACCGTCACCACGTAGACGGGCAGGTGGGCAAAGGCGTTGAGCACTGCCTCGTACAGGCCCAGGCGGATGCACTTGGCCGCCTCGGTGATGTCCGTGACCTCGTCCGCCCTCAGGGCGTAGGGCTGGCCGTCGGACATGGGCACCATGTGGCCGCCCTCGCAGCGGCAGACCTGGACCGGGCACAACGTCATGGCGCGCAGTAGCCACGAGCCTGCGGTGTGGAAACAATGAGCGAGTGAAGACGGAATGAAGAAGGGCCGTTTGTTGTGGTGTCTGATGTGGTACTGCAGCTGCCCAGCGCTCAACCACTTACCCACGCCGAACTTGGGCAACGTGGAGCTGAAGCCCATGGGCACCTCGGGCGAGAACCACAGCCGCGACGTGGCGAATGGTTTGAGCAGCGTCTGGCCGCGCAGCTGCTCCCACCACTGCTGCGCGAAGGCGTTCATGGCGTCCAGGCGGCGCGTGCGAGTTGAGGCCGGCAGGCCCTGACCACGCACGCCGCCGTAGACGCTGGCCTGGACGTTGAAGCCGTGCAGGCCGAAAGCGTTGTCGCCAGCGAACTTGTTGAAGACGTGGCCGAGAAGCTCCACCACGCTGTCAGACGCGGAGAGAGAGGCGCCGCCGCCGTCGGCACCGCCGCTTGCGCCGCTTGCGCCGCCGGCACGCTTGGCCTCGCGCCAGCTGACTGAGCAGGTGACGGTGAGCGGCTCGATCAGCAGCTTGGGCCAGGAGGCGTTCGGGGCCAGAGCGACGAGATACTGAACGTCCTGAATGAGCACGGTCTTGAACTGCGCGCACGAAAGCAAGCGTGCGTGGGATCGGGATCAGCTCGAGTGCCAGTCGCGGACAGAAGCGGGCAGATTGGCTGCGAACACGGTCCCACAGCTTCGCTCGCACCTGCGCCGTGGGCGGCAGCTGCTGCATGTCGCGCGGCAGGTCCATGCCCTGCTTCACCACTGAGAGCCGTGGCGGCGCCCTGCCACCGCCCGCGCCGCCTCCCTCCGTCACCTCCAGGCTATAGGCGTCCAGCACCCAGTCACCCACCACCGATCGGTCCACCGACGCGCACACGCGGCGCAGAACGAGCAGCATCGTGCCCTCCCAGGTGCCGTCGCTCTTGCGCGCCGACGCCACCAGGAGCGAGTGCGGTGAGGTGGCACAGGCGGTCGTGGCTGTGGTGGCGTCGGGTGCCACTGGCAGGCCGGTGCGCGGGTCGAGCTGAAGCTCCAGCGTGTCGAGGAGGGCGCAGGTGCACACGCCCCAGATCTGGACGTGGCCGCTGACCGTAAGCACCAGCACCTCCTGCAGCGCACCAAGGCAAAGGCACACACGACTGGTCACGCTAGACCCGAGTAGCAGCATGCTCCGCCACAGTACTACGCAGCATGCTGTGTGCAGTGTGCAGTGCCACACCTCACCTTGCGGCCGGGGATGGCGTGGATGGAGCGTGCCGGCTCGTCGAGGGTGAGCCTGCCGCGGTCAAATCGCTGCCGGTGCGCCTTGTCAAACGCAAAAATGTGCACCTCGGTGCAAGTGTGCCTGCAGGGAGGCATGCACAGCGTCGCAGCATAGCGCTATGGTGCACGACATGCGGAACAACAGATGCCCTGGCACTTGCCGTCAGCACAGCCACTCACGTGAGAAGGAAGAGCTGCCGGTGCACGCCCTCGTAAACCGCCTGCGCCATGCGGCAGCGCGTCAGCACCGGCCCCACCTCCACCCGCTCCCTCCCAGGCGCACCGTTCCCGCCGCCCGCACCACGTGGCCACACCTGCACCGTCGTGCGGCCCTCCCCGTGCGGCCCCGCCGCCGCGCTGGAGCCCAGCACGCACAGCATCAGCGGCCGTGTGTCGCCTGTGCCTGGCACCGCCTGCTGCAGCAGCACGCAGCAAACTTCGTCCCGGCAACCCATAAACGAGTCATCCGCCCTGTGGCACGCCACGGTGGCCATGCCGCCTGCGCCACTGCTTGCCGCAGCACCGCCCGCCGATGAGGCCAGGCGAGTGGGGAGCAGCTCCACCGCCTTGTAGAGTGTGACGGGCGGCTGTGGCACCCACACGGAGGCGCGGATGACGATTTGCGGGACACCGTAAGATGGATCGTGCACCTGCACGACACCAGGCACCAGGCCCTGGCGGTGATTATGAATTCAGGAGCCTGAAGCAGGAGCAGCAAACGAAGCAACAAATGCTGATGTGACGTGGCACGATTGCTACGTCCATAGAGATGTGCGCACGCACCCACACGCACCCGAATCTCGGTGATGGTGGTGCATGCGGAGCCGTCTTGCAGCCCGCCACCGTCCTGCATGGTGGGAGCGCCCAGTGCAGCCGAGAGGGCGGCCTCCAGCGGCTGCACCACCAGCGCGTGCGCCTGCCCCATGTCCCAGCGTTGTGTGAGGGCTTGAGCCACACGGTGGTCATGGCTTGCAGCGTGGGCGTCCGCCAGACGAGCGAGGCTCTCGCGGAGGATGATGTTGCGGGCCACGCGCAGAACGTGTGGGTGGGAGCTCAAGTCTGCAGGTCAAGGGGGGAAGATGCACTCGCGTCAACACGTCAGCACAGCGCTTGATCGTGGCATTCACCAGCGCTGCCTGCCCAAGCTGGTACAGACAGCGTTGCAGTGCACGTCAAGTACCATGAGAGCAGCAGCCTCACCGCGTGCAGCCTGTCCGTCCCTGCCGCCGCGACCACCGCCGCGACCACCGCCACCTGGGACTGCGGCGCTGCCACCACCACCACCACCACCACCACCACCACCACCACCACCACCACCATCGCCACCACCCAGGCCAAAGAAGCGCAAGGCCTTCCCAATCACCCAACCGCCACCTCCACTCCTGCCACCACCACCACCACTCCCAGCTGCGAAGTCGCCCCGACTGTTGCTGCGAGTAAGCGTTCGCCGCCGACGGCCGCGGTTGTCTCGCACGAACTCAGCGACGAAGCGCCGCTGCTCAAGCGCAGTTGGAGGCGCGCGCTGCGGATTGGCCGCGATCTGTTGCTCCAGCTTCTCGAGCGCCTGCAGTGCAGTGCAAGCCGTGCGACGGTGGCGCAGACGTTTGCTCAGGTCGAATGCACCGTTCGCCAGCACGACTCTGCGGATCGCCTCGACCTTACCTCGATGACGAGTGCCTGCAGGTCCGGGTCGCTCGCCTCCCGCATGATCGCCTCGGCCGTGAAGCCCACCGACTCGAGTCGAGCGTCCTGTTGGAACCGCGCCGCCTCAGCCGCCTGCCGCTCCCGCGTCCTCTGGTGCACCTCCGCCGCCACCCGCGCCTCCTCTCGCGCCCTATGCGCCGCCCGACGCTCGCGCGCCTGGGCCGCGGCCTCGACGGTATCGATGGTGGCGAGGCAGCGTGCGGCGTGCTGCACCGGTTCGCGGCACATGGGGCATCGCAGCTGCTGTCCCGGCAGATTGGTGACGCAGTGCGAGCACATGACGTGAGTGGCCGTGCCGCACGCCAGGGCCACAGGCACGCGGTCGCCGGACGTTCCATACTCCTGCGGCGTGTGCGACACATGTACGAACGCCACGGCAGCGCTTTTAGGACAAGTCGGCTGCCCACGACATCCGACAGTGTGCCTCGACAGGCAGAGAGCCCAAACGCCGCGCTGACCACGAGCCAGTCGACCTACGCACCTCGTAGCAGATGGGGCAGATGGGCTGCGGAACCTCTGGCTCGTCCGCTGCTCCCGCCACCCCGCCCGGCGGTGCCGCCTCCATCGCAGCATCCGCAGACGGCGGGTGCCAGCTCGGCGGCGCGATGGCAGGGAACCACTGCCACGAGCGCTCCTTCATCAGCCGGTCCACCTCGGCCCTCTCCTCTTGCTCCTGAGTCGTCACCAACGCCTCGGCATGCCCCAGCGCCTCAGCGTGCGCAGCGCGGAGCTGCTGCAGGTGCTCGAGCGCAAGAGGGCAGGCGTGCGCCAGCAGCATCCCCATGTTGAACGGGACGCCCCCATCGTGCCAGCCGGCAGGAGGCGCCAGCAGGGCGTCGGTGATGTCGGTGCCGAGTGTGACGGGGCTCGGCGGAGGCTGGTTGAAGTTGCGGACCCACGCATCGCGCAACGACGAAGCGAAGCCGCTGGAAGGGTCCGAGTTGGGGTGGTTGCGGGGCAGGTCCAGTCGAAAGGTCCGGTCCGTGACCTGCAACGTGGCGCACGGGCAAGGCAGGCAAGGTGGTGAGCACGTTGCAGTAACAATGGGCGTGTGCGGACACTGCACCCTGGCTCCCAACAAAGTGCTATCATCTTACCTTGGGCTGCTGCGCCACTGAGGTTGCCATGGCCAGCACACGCGCGTCGCTTCCCGATCGCGAGTCCATGCAGTAGGTGGCGCCCACGCGCTCAGACACCGCCAACACCACAGCCGGAGAGTCCAGGGAGAGGGCCATGCCGCGCCGCTCAGAGCTGAACTCAATCGTGCTCTCCTGCCTCTGCTCCTCCAGCCTGCGAGCGCGTGCAAGCAAGCGCACATTGAGCGCCGTGTGAGTGACTGCAGCACAAGGCACCTGAGGCAAAGGGGCCAAGACAGCGACCTCCCTCAGACAACGATGCAGATGGTCCTGCACCACGAGTCAGCTACAAATCTTACATAACTCACGTGTAGTCCACCGCCTCTGGCATGTCCTCGTCGTGATCCAGCGCCCTTGCAGCGTTGAGCTCCTGCTCGTCCACGTGCAGCACCAGGTGTGAGCACAGGTCCAACATGTAGCGCGCCAGCGCGCACGTGGCGGGAGGGCACGTGCTCTCGCGTCCCTGCTGCCCGTCCCGTGCGCAAAAGGTGCCGGGCTCGGCCACCAGGATGAGGTACGCGTCCGTGCATGGCTTGGCCGGGCTTGGGGCAGCACCCGATAATGGCGTGGCGCTGAGGGTGGTGCTGGGGAGGCCGTTGGGCAGCCACAGTGCCAGGCAAGGCGGGCCGTCCAGCAGGGCCTGGCAGGTGGCGGGAGGCATGCCACGCTCGCGCAGCGAGGCAGCCAGCTCGCCGTGGAGGCCCAGCATGCCCACCACGCGCAAGCCCTGGTGCATGGCGTCCAGGGCGGCAAAGCCCTGACGCAGCACGCGCTGCGTGCCGCCCTGCGTGGCCTGCAGGCGGTGGCCCGTGATCTGGTGGATGAAGCTCAGCCAGCGGGGGAGGTGGGTCACCACCTTGGTCGTCATGATGCCGCCCTGCGAGCGTGCACACACGGTATCGCCCACGCATGCAAACCATTCACACCAACAAGTGGTGCGCAGGTTGCCGGCTGCCTGCATCAGATGCAACTGCCGGCTGCCTGCATCAGGTGCAACTGCAGCCAACGCGCAACGCGGACAAACAAGGGCCCACACCTGTGCCTCCTCCTGCACCAGCCACAGGCGGTACACGCCAGCAGGGTCCTCCAGGCCTGAAGCCTCCACCTCCTCCACCACGGCGTCAGCAGCGCGCGTTGCTGGACCATGCCCCACTGCTTCATCCATCGCCCCACCCATCCCGCCCTCTCCCTCACCCATGTCCTGAAGCAAGGCGCCACCAGCCCCACCACCCAGCACCACCACCTCATCCTCAACCTCTCCTCCCATTGCCGCCTCCACCGCTCCTCCCTCCACCTCCCCCACAGCCGCCCCATCCACCGTGTGCCCCACATCTCCAATTGCCAACTCCACTTCCGCGCCCTCCGCAGCAGCCGGTGCGTCCACATCCATGGCTGCTGGTGCGTCCACAGGCATCGTCTCGGTGGTGGCACGGGGATCAAGGAGGGCAGCGCCAGACGGCGCGGCGGGCGGGAGCGCCTCAGCGTCGTTGCCAGCGATGGCCACAGGTGCGGCGCTGGGACCGGCGGCCGCAGTCGCGCCGTCCGCCACACCCTCCTCCTCCACCTGCGCAGAGTGGTGACAGAGTGGAGTAATTTGTCAGGCAGGACAGGGCCTGCCAGCTTGCGCTCAGAAGGGGGCCTCCTCACCATTGGCGCGGTGTCTGTGGCGGCGGCAGGAGGGTCGAGCGCTCCGGCAGCTCCGTCGCCTCCGATCGCACCCGCAGCGTCCACCTGCACGCCAAGATGGATGTGGAGCGCCAGGTTCATCGACCTCGGCGTGGCTGGGTGCGCTTGTAGTGCGGCTGGGTCGCGCGCTGGCAGAGGCGCGGTGGCGGGCGTTCGCGAACGACGGAATCGTGCGCACCTGCTCAGCCATGGAGTTGTTGAGAGCGTCCTGCGCTGCTTGGCCTCCTCCGCTGGGCGTCTCGCTTGCAGGACCACGGGCGGGGACTGTCGCCATCTCCCGCTCCGCGCTCATCTCCCGCTCTGGGCTGGCTGAAGCGTCTCTGGCTGGTGACGCCGTGCTCACGCTGCCCTCCGCCTGCGCTCATAGCGTGCGGAAGCGGGGTGAAGTGGTGATGGCGCCCCCAGCGCGGGCCCCCAGCGCGCGCATTGTTTGCGCACTCACTCGCACGACGTTCCACTCCTCGTCCATCCTCCAGGCCTGCCGCTTGCGCCTGCGATGCACGTTGGCGGGGAGCAGCAGCACAACCCCAGTAAGCGCCCCGCAGCCCATTGCCACGCGCCAGGCCAGATCGGAGCACGCGCTGCATAGTGGTGCCTGCTGCGGTGCGCCTGGCTGATGATGGGAGCTGAACGCGCGCAAATCCTCGCCCACCACGAGTGAAGCCGTGCTCCACGACGCTTCAGAGGGTGATGTGCTCAGCGCGCTGGTTGCATGATGCATCCAGCTCTGGCTTCTCCGTGGTGCTGGAGCCTAGCTTTGCTCGCTGCTGCGCGCCATGCTCACCCTGCCGCGCGTGCTGTGATCGGTTTGGCGTACAAATTTGTGGGCGAAACCGCTTGTGCGACAGATGGTGATAGGGCGGGGAGGAGCAGCAAATCTCAAAGCAAAGCCCAGGCAACGTGCACCTCAGCAGACGTCCTCCCACTCCACCGCACCGCCACTCTCCTCGTGCCCGCCGCCTCACGCGGCGCTCCCTTGCTTGACGCCGAAGCCTCGCACATCGCCCCTGACGCACCACCAGCACCGCCGCCGCACGTGACATTGAAGTCTGTCGCAACGGATCAAGCGCTTCCCACCAGCGCAGTCCGCTGCACCGTCACCAGCGCCACCACCCCACCCTCCGCCTGACCGCCCTCTCTTCCATCCCGCCCTCCTCCACTCCCTCCTGCTCCTTCCAAACCGTCACCACTGGCAGAGCCACGGCCCGCAGCCAAGGCCTCTAGGGATGCCTCGTGCGCCTCCAAGGTGACCACCGCCTGACGGGCGGACAGGTCCACTTCCACTCGCACCAAACGCGCATTGTCCACCTCTGCGGCTGCGTCGCTTTGCTGGTGTCCACTTGATGGCGCCTCACCCCACAGAGCTGGGAGCCTCCACGGTCGGTCCTCTGCGCTGCAGCTGCGTATGGCATTTACCGCCACGTAGCCCCGTCGACAGCCACCTTGGTGGTCACAGCGCGTACGGTGTGTATAGCTTGCACGACCGAGCCATATGCATGCGCCACGCCAATAACAGCATCATCACACGCTCGCGCGCAGCAAGCCACCACCACGCCCGCACGCCCTCCTGCGCATCAGTCGTCGCCGTCCGCCATGTCACCCGCACCGTCGGCCCCAGCTGCCGCGCCGGCGTCCTCATCCTCGTCAATCTTGGGCGCCAAGAAGTACCTGGCAAGGCAAGCAACACATAGCGCACACACAGCAAGGCAAACAGCTGCTCAGTGCTGCAGTCCTAGCACACTCACCCACCACAACAGTACCACTACGGTCATCAGAGGGTACATGCAAGAGAGCATCGAGGTGCGGGAGTTGTGCACTGCTACTCACTTGACGAAGCCGACGTCCGCCATCTGGAACTCCACCTGCACGCACGAACACACGAGGGAAGCCAGGGAGCTCAGTATCAAGTCGCACGCCACTGCTGGGCCGGCTGCTCCACAGGGTAATGGCTTGCCAGGCAGCACGCCAGGTTGCTGCCAGGCCACACAACCGCCCCACAGCACCCCAACTCTCACGAACCGCCACCACCAAGCAGCACACCCGGTGCGTGCACGCCCTGCCCACCACTGCACCACAGCCCCTCTTCCCAGTGCACAACAGCCCCTCTTCCCTCTGCCACAGTGGAATCGAGCCCGCACCTGGATGGGCAGGTCCTTGGTGAGCGTGAGCACGACCGTCTCGGACAGGCCGGCGGCCTTGCCGAAGTTGACGAGGAAGCGCATGCCAAAGTTGAGCGAGACGGGCTCGTGCAGCTCAACAACGGTCTGCTTCTCAACCTGCGCACGCAGTGAGGGGCAGCGGGTACCCGCACACAGGCCTGAGGTCATGAGGCACCGCCTGCAGCGCTAGGCAGGAGGCGTTGCTCCTCCGGTGCTTGACAGCTGCAACCGGTAAAATCGGTGCTGGCACTGGCCGTGCTGACAAGTAGCGCACACCAGCAGCACTCGCCTTCTCGGCCTGTGGGTTGTTTCTGCACGTGATGTTTGCCGTGCCAATGTCGCCGCTGGCCGAGAACTTGATGCCCTCCTTGGTCACGTTGATGTTGACTGCGTGCACGCACACCAGCGGCACACCAGAGGGGCAAGGTGGCACCTCAGCACGGAGCAGGCGCTGCCACCGCAAGACGGCTAGTTAGTTGCCTGCTGGCGGCCTTTGAACTTTAAGGGTGAGTCGCGTAGGCCGTCAGATGGACGGGTAGCACACCAGGAGGCCAGGAGCGTCACATCCTACCCCTCCTCACCCGTGTCGCCGATGCCGCTGAGGTCCTTGACGATGCGCACGTACTCGGACGAGGGCATGCGCACCTGTGGGTGGGTGGGTGGCAGCGCACGTTTTGCGTCGTTGCATGTTGCCGTCAGCCGGATGCTTGGAATAGCAGGCAGCATTGTGAAAGACGTGAGACACAGGCGTGCACAAACAGCGCCAGGGACACGTGCAGGCTTGCGGTTCAAGCGTCAAGGGACCACAGCAAGCGCGCACGCCCAAGAGCGCCTTGCCAGGTGTGTTGATGGTTGCGCAGGTGGCTGCCCTGCCCTACGTCAGCCACAGCTGTTGAGCCATGGCGGTGGCATGTCGCCACCGCCCGATGGTGCCACCGCCGCTCACCTGGGCGCTGAACTCTTGATCGGGGATGCCCAGCTGCTCCTGGTCAATCTCCATCAGCTTCATCTCAAAGTCTGCCGTGCGGTCAAGCGCTGCGGCCAGAATACGGCAGCACAAGGCGCGCGGGCAAGGTGAACGACGCACGTGTGGCTTTGGAAGCCGTGCACGGCGGGGCGCCCAAGAGGCCCTCTATGCCTTCGCCATGGCAGCACTGCGTGCGTGGCAAGGCACGCATTTGGGCGCACGACAGTAGGTGCAGCGCTGCGATCTCAAGAGGCAGGCACGCACTGGCGTTGTCGAACACGAGGCGCAGCTTGTCCCCGTCGTCCTCCGCTTTGAGCGTGATCGTGTCGTCCGAGCCCATGCACTTGAGCACCGCGCCCAGGTTCTTGAGGCTCATGCCTGCAACGACGGCGCAGCGCCCACAGCTGCACCCGTCGGGAGACGGCCCGCGCCCCCAGCGTGCAGGCTCTGGCGGCGGCCAGCAGCAGCAAGCCTGCGTTAGCCCCATCCCTGATCAGCCTGCGCCTGCTGCTGCCCCTCCCTGCCTTCTCCCCGAGCCGCAGAGCATTTGAAAATCTTCAATTACCGATTGAGCGCGGGCGGTCGCAGCGGAAGTGCTCGAAGCCGTCCGAGCGGATGAGCATGGAGATGAGGCAGACGTGGCTCGTGTCCATCGCCTGCGGGGGCGGAAGCATGGCGCTGCAGGTGGCGCCCACAGACTGCTGAGCATGCTGCGCCTCGCGAGACGCGCCAGAGCGCGCACCTGGCACGCCAGGCCGCCGCCCGACACGTCCATGTTGACCTCGTTCACCAGCTCCTTGATGGAGTCGACCATCTTCCGAAGCAGGACGCCCTGCGTCAAGCGAGCCTCGAACATCCTGGCAGGGCCTCCTCGCTAGGGGAGGGAGTTTCAGCTGGTGGGTGTGGATGTGTCCCCGTTCCTCTGGTCCTGTGCTCGCTTCTCTCCTCCCTCTCAAACGCGCAAGCCGCGGTGATTTTTGCATGCGTTTTTTGGGAAGAGCAGCAAGCAGGAGGAGAGCCTGCAGGTCCTTCAGCAGCAGCAGCAACTCAGCCCTTGCCCCGTGTGGAGCTTGGGGAAGGAAGGCCTGGAATGGATCCTCACGGCTCTTGAGGATGCACGCGCTGGTCGCGCCCGCGTACGCGGGCGTGCTGTCGGCGCCCGAGCTCAGGCACGTCGCTGATGGCATCGTGCAGCAGGTCCCTTGCTCCCTGTGCAGTGTGCTGGATCGCTCACGGCGGCGCGTGCTTGCACTTGCGCAGGCCGGGCGCCAGGGCGGAGCCCAACGTCAGTGCGGCGCAGCGCGCACCACCAGCGGCGCAGCAATGCCTACCGCAGGGGCAGGTGAGGCTCCCTCGTGGGCGTGCGCAGCCGCAAAGGTTGCCCGATCCCGACCTTTTCGTCGGGTTCCGTGGTTTCCTCCGCCGCGTTGATGGCAACGCGTGCCCACATCACCTACGCCCACATCGCAGCTGCACTCGCATCGCCTGCGATTGCTGCTGGGCCGGCGGCCTCCAGGTCTCGTCGTGTGCGCAGCCGCCAGCTGCATCTTGCCCGCGCCCTTCAGCAGCAGCGCCGAGGACGAGGACGACGAGGAGCAAGGCGTGGATGCGCAGCTCTCGCCGCTCTCCGATGGCGCCTGGTGGCGAGGAGCCTTCCGCAGCAACGCCGTGCCTCTGGTCCGGGCCAGCACTGGCGTGGCAGCAAGCGTGGCGCAGCCTGGCAGCCTGCTCTCCGTCATCTCTGGCGATCCAGCAGCGTGCAGCCCGCAGGGCATGGGGCCTGTCAACCTGTCGGACCTCCTGCACGTGGCGCAGCGCGGTGACGAGGATGGCAGCGGCACCACGCTGCAGGACGCGCTCGCAGCCTGCGACCTGGACAACGCCGTGCAGCTGCTGGTGGACCTGGCGCACCACAGCCGCGGCCTGGCGCAGCACACGGAGCAGCAGGACGGCGCGCCGACAATGGCGGCGGCAGCGCTGGCCTCCGTCAGCCTGGCGCTGGTGCAGCACATGCGCCAGCTTGCAGCACTCGAGGCTATGGCAGCACCGCCTGCAGCGCTGCAGAACCTGTGCATGGTCTGCTGGGCCTGCGGCGTGCTGCACAGCCAGCTTCGGCCCCACCTCCTGGCCGCCCACCCGCTGCCTCCCACCAACAACGCCAGCATGCCCAAGCGGGCAAGGGTGTGGCACAGGGCGCAGCAGCAGCAACAACAACAGCAGCAGCAGCAGTGTGTCAGCGAGGCGCCGGCGCTTGGAGCGCTGCGTGCTTGTGCGCAGTGGGCAGCGGCCCGCCTGGAGCCTATGCTTGCAGCCGCTGCGAGGGGCGCGTGTCAGTGCGACGCAGGCTGCCTGGCCACCTGCCTATGGGGGCTGGCCAAGCTGCGGCTCAAACCTTCGCCAAGGTGCGTGCATGCACCGCAACCGATGCGACCACAGCCTCGGCACATCCACACAGCGCCCTGAAGGCTGGGCTCACCAGGGCCTGACCATGTGTGCGCACACACTGGATGCTGTTGCGTGCTGCAGGTGGCACCAGCACTACTGCTCAGCTGTGCAGGCGCTGCTGGCCCAGCCACCTCAGCAGCACCGCCTGCAGCGCACGCAGCCCCACCAACACGCCCACCAGGCCTTCACCCAGCAGCCCACCCACGCAGCCCCCTCCTCACAGCAGCAACAGCAGCACGCAGGCCAACCCCCCAGCAGCAGCGCCGCAAGGCACCAGGGGGCTTACGCTGCACAGGAGCTCTCCATGTCCCTATGGGCCTTCGCCATGCTAAACCTCCACGTGCCGCAAGCCCTACAGGCAGCGCTGCTCGAGGAGGCCAGCTGGCATGTGGCGAGCGCCGACGTGCAAGCCCTAGCCAGCACCATGTGGGCGGTGGCACGGCTGGGACTCACGCCCTCATCAGGCCTCGTCAACGCATGGTGCGCCTGGGGTGCATGCAGCTTCGACTACGATTTTGGGAGTCCACGGGAGTCCGCTCGAATGTGTGCACACCCAAGGCGTGTACAGTGACGTGGTGCGTGTGCATGTTGACTGTCGTTTGCAGGGTCATGCGCCTCAGGCTCTGCCTCCAGCACCGCACCACCCTCCCACCCGCCTCCTCCTCACCCACAGCAGCATCCGCAGCAGCAGCAGCCCTGGAGCAGCTGCACGTCTCACAATCCCTCTGGGCCCTTGCCAAGCTGCGCTCGCCCCCGCCGCCAGCCCTGCTGGCAGGCCTGCTGTCCGACTCGCTGGCATCCCTGCCGCACGCCTCCCCCGAGGCGCTCTCCGTCACGGCGTGGTCGCTGGGCCAGCTGCACCACTCGCCCACCACCGCATGGCTTAGGGTCTGGCTCCACGCGTGCAAGCCCTCGGCGGTTCTGCCCGCCCTCCCGCCACAGAGCCTGTGCAACCTGCTGCACGGCTTGGCGGAGGCCAGCGTGGCCGTTCCGGCGGCGTGGGCCGGCGAGGCCATGCGGGCGATCGACGAGGATTTTGTCAGGGCGGGGCGGCTGTCAGCGGTGCAGCTGTCGCAGGTGCTGTGGAGCCTGGGCAGGCTGGGCCATGCCCTGGATGAGGGCTTGGTGGCGGCGGCCATGCGATCGGCGTGCCGCGGCATGCGCGCGTACGGCGGGGTGACCACGGCGGGTGGCGGCGTCAGCAGCGGCGGCGGTCAGGCATGGAAGCAGGAACAGGGCGCGGTGGGCAGGGATGCTCACCAGCAGCAAGGGGGGCAGCTGCAGGGTGTACTTGGGGTGCCAGTGGCGGCGATGCATCGGGCGGCGCACCTGCCCTCTGCTGCCACCTTCCTGCGGCCAGCTGCGGCGGCGGTGGCGGCATCAGCGGAGGACCAGCAGGCAGCTGCCAGCGGCGCGCGGCAGAGGCTCTTTGCCACAGCCGCCCGTAACCACTTCGACAGCGACGCAACGCTGCGCCGACTGCTGTCCGCCACCCAAGGCCAGTCCCACCTCTTGCAGCAGTCGCTCCACCGTTCAAACCACGCCCACCACCACCACGCCGCGGCCCCGGCGCAGCACACGTCGCCGCAGCAGCAGCGGCAGCACCGCACTCCGCCCCCGCTCCTGCCGCTGCCGCTCACCAACCGAACGGCAAACGCCGGCAACCACCGCAGCGTCTCGCCAGGCAACCACCTTTCATCACGCCGCACTCTGCTTGTCAAGGCCTCCTCCTCCTCCACCTCCACCTCCTCCCTGTCATCCACCGCAGCACCGGCCACCCTAGGCACGTGGCAGCGACCCGCCCCTCTCCTTCCCTCTGGCGCACGAGCCGTCATGGCCCGCGCTTTCCCCGTCCCCCGCACCACCTCCCACTCCCCGCACACCTCCTCCCCCGCACCCTCCAGAAGCCCCTCCCCGGCCCCCTCGCCCGCCCCCTCGCACACCACCTCCCACACCACCCACACCAGCACAGCAGGCGCGGACCCCAACCTCTTCACCAAGAAGTTGCGCATGCGGCTGCTGCGCATCCTTGCACGGCGCTTGCAGCGCGAACGGCTCGTCACCGCCGTCAGCCCACCCCACCACCGCCACCGCAACCACTCACGACGTCCACCCTCGCCCCGACATGCCCACGCCTGGGCCCTAAACCAGGGCTTAGCGGGCGGCATGGACCCGTTAAGCCTCGGCCGCATGCTCAGCGCACTCGCTGCCGGCGTCGCCGCCAACCACCTCCCTCCGCCTAGGCCCTACTGGCGTGGCGCATGCACCTACGCCCTAAGGGCGGCGCTGGCGCAGCGCATGGACGCCCACAGCGCGGCGCTGCTGCTCCCCGCGGCCCTCGCACTCGGCGTGCGGCCGCCGACTCAGCCCACGCGTCGTGCGTTGCACCGCCTGGTGCAGCACGCCGCGCCCGGCGACGCAACGCACCTAGCCACGCTGCTGGGGGCGTTGGCGGGGCGAAGGCAGCTAGCCACGTCCCGCTGGCTGCAGCAGTGCGCGGCGCGCTTGGTGGAGATGGCGCCGCAGCTCCCGGCGCAAGCCCTCGTGGCGGTTGCTGGCGCCATGCCGGTGCTTGCGGCTAGGGCTGCGGAGGAGGAAGCGCTATGGGAGCAGCAGCAGCAGCAGGTGGTTGGGAGGGTCGGTGGTGCTGGTGCGTACGTGGGTGCGGCGGCGGGGAGGGTGGGAGCGAGCAGGTTGGCGCTGGTGGCGGCTGGACGGGCGGAGGTGGCGCGGCACCAGCAGGAGCAGCGGCGGCGGCATCAGGGAGCGGCGGGGGTGGCGAGCGAGGGTGGCCTGAGGGGCGGCACGGTGGTGGCGCTGGCGGGTGGCTTGGCCCGGCGGTTTGTGGGGGTGCTGACGGTGCTTTCGCTGGCGGACATGCAGGTGAGCGAGGTATCGGGTGCACACACAGTATGGCTGAATTAGACTGTAATTGGACTGGAACAGCCATGGCGCTGCGGGAGGGACGGTGCTCTGGGCCCTATCGATGACATTGTATCTGGGCCAGGATGAAGAGGGCAGCAGCAGGGACCGACGACACAATTAGACAGACGTGGACTGAAGGTGCATGCTGTTGTGTGCACGATGATGGCTGGCCGCAGGTGGTGGTTGCTGGCGTGGCAAGCGCCGAACCTCTCGTGCCTCCGCTGCAGCAACTACAGCAGCAGCAGCAGCAGCTGTCATCACAGCGCAGCCGCGTCCTGTCCCCCGCCCAACACACCTCGTCCATCTTCCACCGCCCCACGCAGCAGCGGCAGCACCTGGCGGCAAGCGCATCCATGCAGCGCACGGCGTCCGCGTCCGCAGGGCAGCTGGGTGGTAGCGGTAGCGGCGGTGGTGGCGGCGGCAAGGGTGCTGGGCGGAGGGAGAGGGACAAGGAGGGGCCGGTGTGTGGGCACCCTGTGGCGGTGCTGGTCGAGGCGCTACAGCCAAGGCTGGCAGCCCTGCCGGCGCTACAGCTTGCGCACGCGCTGTCCAGCCTGGCGGGGCTGGGCGCGCTGGCGGTGGGGCAGCTTCCGGGCTGCTTCGCGGGGGAGGCGGAGCGCGCCACGCTGCGCGTCATGGACCAGGTGAGGCGCTGCACTGCTGCACACCTTCTCCTGGGCTCTACTGCTGCCTGTGTTGCCTGTATGCTCATCTGCCTGCCAGAGATGGCCGCACCAGATGTACAACTCGACACTTACACACACCTCTGCTTCGCCCTAAAGCCGCTGCTGTATGCACCCACCCGCCACGCTACACAGCACCCATCAGTCGTGCGCAATGCATCGCCATCACATCTTCGCATCACACCTGCATCAGGACTTTTTGTCTAAGGCTCGCGTGCCTGAGTGCTGCAAGACATCTGATACGCGAGGCAGCGGGCTCCGGCCCCGCCGAGGCGCCCAAACAGATACAAACATCGACACACGCACACACACACATACATCCCAGTGTCACGAGGTGCTGGTGCCGCTGCTGATGCTGCTCCTCCCTTCCCTCGTGCAGGTGTGCCTGTCCGGCGCCGATTTGGTCGAGCTTCTCCGCGCCCTCACCCGCCTACACCACTGCCGCCCTCCCGCCGCGCAATGGATGGCGGCCTGGTACACACGCACCGAGCCACTGCTGGCCCGCCTGGGACCCAACTACCTCTCAACCGCACTCCGCCTCGTCCCCGACGCAACCTTCCCCACCACCGGCGCTGCCGCCGCTTCCCTGCCCTCACCCTTCGCCTCCACTACGCCCACCACAGCAGCAGCTGCAGCGGTGACGGAGGATGCGTCGGCTGCGCCGCTGCGCCCGCCTGCCAGTTGGCTGGAAGCGGCTGCCATGGCGGCGCAGCAAGGCGTGGTCAGTGCCTCGCTGGCCTTGTGCAAGCACCTCCCCAAGCGCGCTGCACCCTCTGCTGCTCCTGCGGCTCCGGCAGAGGCAGCGGCAACACTGGCAGCGGCAACACCGGCAGCGGCACCGGCGACACTGGCAGCAGCACCGGCAACAGTGGCAGCAGCACCGGCAGCACCGGCACAGGCGGCAGGCAGGAAGGGCGTGCGGGAGCTTGAGGTGGGCAAGGCACCGGCAATGACTGAGGCGGACGCTCGGCTCGCAGGCAGCGCTGCCGGGGCGCTGCTCGTGGCCCACGCCAGGCTGCACACGCTGCTGCACTCGCAACAGCACCCACAGCAGCAGGAGCAGCAGCAACCACCAGCTGCGCTGGTCAAGCACCTGCAGCGGCTGCGGGAGGCGTGCACGTCCGGCGTTGCCCCACCCGCGCCGCTTCTCCTGGCCGCGTTGCTGGAGCTGCGCACCACCTCTCCCGCCTTGGCACCCACCTGGCTGCATGCCGAGGTGCAAGCCCTCGCGCAAGCCCTGGTCCGCCATGTAGAGGCGCCGGCGCTCTTCATGGAGATTTGGGAAGCCGCTGGCAGCAGCAGCAACAGCAGCAGTGGCGCGTCTGCCGCTGTGCCGCGCATCGCAGCGGGCTGGGTGGTGGACGCACTGACCGCGCTGGTCCGCTGGGGCCCGCTCCACGCAAGCCCTACCCTAGGGTCTAACCCGCTCTCCGCATGGCTCAAGTCTGCGCTGCGGCAAGCAGCGGCGCGCGTCGGCTGCTTTGGACCGCATCAGGCGGTGGCTTTGCTTAGGGCTATGGCGCTGCATGGGCCGGCAGGGGCGGAGGCGGTGGCCGGTGACAGCTGGGCTGCGCAACAGCTCATGGACGCATGCCTCCTACTCCCTTCTCCGCCACCTCACAGTGCCGCAATGGCAAGCAGCAACGGCGCAGCGGCGGCGGCGGCGGCGGCAGGTTCCACGCAGCTTCTCTGCGAGGTGCTGTGGGCGCTGAGCACGCTTCAGGTGCAGCCCAGCGGCGCGTGGTGGCAGCGGTACGAGCAGGCGCTTGCCCCGGCGCTCGGGCACATGTCTGGCGGGCAGCTGTGCGAGGTGGTGTGGGCGTTGGGGGCACTGCGACATCGGCCGTCGCGGGCGCTCATGGAGGGGTTCGCGGCGGCGCTGGTGCCGCGTCTGGGCGGATGCGGGTTGGACCAGCTGGCTAGGCTGGTGTGGGCGCTGGCAGCCATGGAAGAGGTGAGCGTTGCGCTGCTGTTTGCCTGCGTTCTGCACCTGTCTGTCGCTGCGGTGTCCTGGCTGCTCTTTGGCAGGGCTCAGCAGAATGTGCCCCTGTCTCTGGTTTAAGCGGCATGGCAGGGCGTGGCAGATCAGCCCTGTGCAGATGCACAGTCCAGTCGCGTGAGCCGCAGCGGAGCTGACCTCATTGGCTCGCCGTGCATGTGCCACGTGTTGTTGCCTAAGCAGGTGCCCTCCCCGGAGCTCATGGAGCGCTGCCTGTCGGCCTCTGGCAACGCCCTCCTCGCCCTCCAGCAACGCCAATTGCAGCAGCAACTCCAACTCGACACTCCAACGCAACAGGACCACGGTTCCGCCTCGTCCGCCTCCCTCACAAGCACCATGCCCCAGTCTGTCCCTGCCACAGCACAGCACGCGCAGCAGCAGCTGAGCGCGCAGACGCTCACGCTGCTCCTCGGCGGCCTCTCCGCCCTGGGCGCCCAGCCCCGCCCCGCCTGGCTGCAGCTCTGCACCCACCAGCTGGTGCACCTGCTGCCAGAGTGCCGCGGCCTACACGTCTCACGCGCGCTGGCGTCGTTGGCGGCCATGGGCCACGTGATGGAGCCGGCGGCGCTTCGCGCCGCTGTGGCCTGCGCAGGCGCGCGCGCCGCGGAGCTGGATGGTGGTGCGGCGGCTCAGCTGGCTTGGGCGGTGTCGCGTTTGGACGGGTCACCGGGGGGGCAGGCGGTGAGGATGCTGCGGCAGGTGCTGTTGCGGGGGGAGGGCGGCGGGGCGGAGGAGGGGCGTGGGGAGAGGGGAGGGAGGGCGGCGGCGGGGCAGCAGCGTCGGCATCGGCAGGCGGGTGGGAGGCGGCGGGGCGTGCGTGCGAGTGCGAGTGCGAGTGGCAGGGGCACGGATGAGGAGGAGGAGAAGGAGGTGGAGGGTGATGGGGATGCTGAGGATCGACAGGAGGAGGACGAGGAGGAGGAGGAGGAGGTGCTGGAGGGTTCACCTCAGCCTGTTAGCTTGCGGTTGCGCCAAGTGGCGGCTGCTTCGCAGCGGCGGCGACGCCGGCAGCGCTGCAGCAGCGTTGGCGCCAGCAGGATGAGCGTTTAGAACTCCTGCCACACCTCGCCTACATGTATGACCGCTTTGCTTTGCGTGCCACATCCAGGCGACTTAGTGTTGTGTGTGCCGCAACAGGCAGGACGAGTGGTAGTCGTTATGGTAGGCATTGGGCTCGGTGTGGGAGAGCAGGAGCCTAGGCAGGAGCAGAGACACGCAGCGGCAGACGTGCTGGGAGGTGTGGGCGTTGTGGCGGTGCGCGACCCCGTGCCTGGTCGTTCCATGACGTGCAGCTGGTTTCGCGTCGTTGAGCTTGTGCGGAGGCGTTTGCTCCTTGGTCGGGGGCTCCTTGTACACACCTTCTTCTCTACTTATGCTCTGCAGCCTGACGGGATTGACGCTTTGTAGGCAGCTGCTGGCGGCCCTGAACACATACCTGCGTTTCATTGCTTCGTGTGGATCCAGCCGGACGTGCTATCCAGATATCCAGAAATGCCGCCCCGCATTGTTGCATGCGTGTGCGCACCTTGACGTGGGCTGGGCCGCAGCCGTACATGTTCCTTTATTCTTATTGCGGCGCAGCCCCAGGTGCAAGTGTGCGCACCCGCTGATGGTGGTGCAACTGCCAGCCGTAGCGTAGCTGTAGCACGAACACAGCACCACAGCACCAGCTCAGGGTGTGCTCTGGCGGCAAAGCTGTGCAGCGCGACGAGCAGGCAGCACTCAGCAATCGACTGTGCAGTGAGGAACCGTCTTGCCAGCGTCATGGCGACGCTGTGGCGGCGTGCCCACCTTGGAAGCCGTGGATCGTTGCGCCACGCAGCGCAATGCTGTGCAATGCCATACTGCCATCATGCGCTCCCCACTCGAGCACGTCACTCGCTGATGTGGCCACGGCAGATGTCTGGCCGGCATCTCCGGACTGCTGCGGTACAAAACGCTTCAGATCTAGCATGCTTTAAGCGCATTCCGGCTCAGCGGCTCGTCAAAATGAGCTATCTCTGCTGCGCGCACAGTGCTAGCACTGCGGCTGCCTGCGCTGAGTCTCAACCCAGGTCCCACCGCCCCATCGTGCCGTGCGCTACTCCATCGCGCCCGAGCAGACGCCCCTCCATCCCGACCCTCGCGCTCCAGCAGCTCCAGCAGCAGCAGCAGGAGCAAGGCGACGAAGTCATGCTTCACAGCATGTCGTTCACGGCGCCACAGCAGCAGCAGCATTCCCCCTTCGCAGCTGCACCATCCGGCGAGGACCCGCACGCCACGACCACCAGCATTTTCGCCAAGGGACTGGCCAAGGGCATCGGCGAGCGCCAGCTGCAAACCATCTTCTCCGCCTTCGGTACCGTGGTCGATTGCCAGGTGCGCGAGGTCCCTTCCTGCATCTCGCCATCTCGCCGTACGCGCAGAAGCGAGCAGCGAGGCCGGAATGGAGCAGCAGAATGCGCAGCAGCATGTCCAGGGCAGCACGCATCGCGACTCCGCACGGCCGATCGTCGCATCCGCATTTGTTTGACATTTTGGTCCAAGGTCCGCCTGCCATTGACATGGCAATGTGCGCAGGTGGCCAGGCACCGGTCTGGGCGCAGCGCCGGCTTCGCGGTAGTCACATTTCTCCGCCGCGAGGACGCGCAGCACGCGCTCCACGTCATGGAGTCGGCCGTGCTGGCCGGGCGCCGCGTGTGCCTTCGGTGGTACACGCCCGAGCTGCAGCAGTCCTCCATTGGGCTGGGCGACGTGAGCATCACCAAGGCCCTGGCTCAAGCAGTCATCAACGCGCAGCTCTCCGCCGGCCACCTCGCCCTCAAGCAGCAGCACCTGCGCAACTGCAAAATGCCCATGGCCAGCCTGTCGCCCCGCCCGGCCCACCGCGGCGAATGCACCGCCAATGTGGACCACATCAGCATGGCGGCCTCATCCCAGCTCTGGGCCACCACGCATAACGGCGGTGGCGCCGTGGCGTCGCCGCGCGTGCCGGGCCTGGGCGCGCTGCCCTCGTTCGCTGCCAACTGCAGCACCACGTGGCGGCCCAAGGACGCCCTGCCCACCGCCTTCTCCATGCCCCAAGTGAGTCAGCGCTGCATGTGAAGGTCTCCTGCTTGCTCTGCTTTCATGCTTGTGACCAGCTGCACGGTTCCGCAATGACCTGCAACCTTACCTGGGACACGCCACGTCCTCACCTACGTCACGTACCGCCCTTGCGCAGGCCGCACTGGACGCCTGGGCAGCGCACTCCCCCGACCTTGCCACCGCCACCTCGCCCACGCACGCCGCCGCCGCCCTGCACCTCCCCTCCCGCTCCGTGCTGGACGGCGTGGACTTTTCCTGGTCCGAGCTCACCCCACGCCCAGCGGACGGCGCCTCCAAGCCCCGCCCGCCCGGCCTCTTCAAGACCACCACCACCACCCTCGTGATGGATCCAAGCATCCTCAGCCTGCCCACCGACCTCTCCCTCGCCCACTCGGACGCAAGCCTTCCACCCAGCCTGTCCGGCGCTTCCACGGCCGACCACGCGCGCGTGACGGACAACGGCGACGATGCGAGTGGCGCTGTGCACCTGCTGGGCCAGCAGCTGCACTCCCACCTGGACGGCACCGCCGCAGAGGAGGAGGGCTGCAGCCGCCGCACGTCGCCCAGGCTGCCCTCAACCTTGGATGCGGACGTGACGTGCACGCCCAGGGCCGGCTTTGCCGCGCCGGCGGCGGTGGCGGCCGTGGGGGATGGCGGCAGCGCGGCGCTGGCGCAGGTGACGGTGGAGGCGGCGCTGCGTCAGGCGGAGGAGGCCGAGCGCATGATTGCCCACCTGAGCGCCGTCCGGTCCCAGGTGAGTTGCTTGCAATAGTGCTCTGTTTGCGCTGCTTGGCCTCTAGATCACTCACACGTGCCGTAGTAGCACAAGGAGTTGCTTGCACGTTGTTTTCTGACCACGCGCGCGCCACCGTATTTGTCGTGTGCCCGCAGGCCCTGTTGACTGCCCAAGCGCTTGGCGCCGCCGCCGGCACCCCCCGTGCGCCCCAGCCACCCGCTGGCGCAAGCCCCGTAGTGCAGGCGGTCGCATCGACCGGCCCCGCGCACGCGCCATCCAGTGATGCCGCGCCCTCGGCCCGCCTGCCAGTGCTTCCCGTGTCACTGTAGCGCCACACACTTGGCAGCCACTTGAGTTCTGGGTAGCGCAGGCAGTAGAGCATCCTTCAGATTGCGCCCAGTTCGGCCGCCACCCACTGCGCCCACTTGGCATGAATACATTGCCAGGGGCCCCACCGCCGCCCACGCAAGCAGACGTGTTTCTTCTCCGTTGTAGTCGCAGAGATTTGAGTTGAATCGTCGCCGCTGGGCGTGCTGCGCCTGCTTTTGCATGCGCCCCGCCCCGGCAAGCTGTTGAGGAGCACATATGGACACATGCTAAGAGCGTTGAGCTGGCAGCACTTGGCAGCCAGGCACAGCAGATCTGCGCTCGTCAGTTCCACGATGGTCGGCAAGCAGCAGCAAAAAACACTCGATTACTTCATGAAGCCGGTCGCTGGCAAGGTGCGCGCGCACGTACCGACTGCTCGCTCCACGCTGCAATCGCGGACGGCGTCGAAAGGAGGTGCAGCTGTTGTCCTGGTGCCCGCAGTCCAGCAAGAGGAAGGATCCCGCAGGAGCCACGCTGCCAGGCTCATCAGCAGCCCAGGGGGATGCAGCTGCCGCCACGCACAGCTCCCCTCTGCCGCACAGCGTGCCCACCATCGTGCCCAGCAAGCGACGGGCGCCCGACAGCGCCCAGGAGGACCAGCAAGGCCAGAACCAGCAGCAGGAGCAGCAGGAACAGCAGGCAGGCAACACCACCACCTCCAGCCCGCCTTCCGTGCCCGCGTTCGGCGCGCCTGCCACCGTGCCTGCAGCCCGCCCAGCACGCGTGCTCAGCGCCAAAGACATGCAGGCGCTGGCGGAGCAGCACCTCACGCTGTGCCGGCAGCGCTGCACCGCCGCCAGGCAGGGCGGGGTGCCTTTGGCGCTGCAGGAGCTGCTGGTGGAGCCCACCTGGACGCAGGCGCTGGCGCAGGAGCTGAGCAAGCCGTACTTCAGCCAGCTGTCGGCGTTTGTCGGCGCAGAGTACAGCAAGGGCAAGGTCTTCCCGCCGCAGGACATGGTCTTCAGAGCGCTCAACTCTTGCCCGCTGGATCAGGTGGGTGCCGGGTTGTGGCGAGGGTAAGAGCGCGCAGCGGGATGCTGTTGGCTGTGCCCCATTCCACGGCCACCGCCGCTGTGCAGCAAGACAGTGTGCTTTTATAGTCGTGGATGCCACGCGCTGCACAGGACTGCCCATCACCAGCGCCGCCTACCTGTGTGTGGTGCTGTGCCGTGCCGTGCGTGCAGGTGCGCGTGGTGATACTGGGTCAGGACCCGTACCCCGGTGAGGGCCAGGCCATGGGCCTCTGCTTCAGCGTCAACAGGGGCGTCAAGGTGCCACAGTCCCTACACGTGAGTTACTCCGGGGCCCCTGCCGCACAATGGGCCACTTCTTTTGGAAGCAGCCGCCAAGTCTGCTGTTAACAGGGCGACAATCAGCAAGCTGAGCACCGTGTGTGGCGTGGTGGTGCTACCCTGTGGAATGGCTGTGTGCGTTGTGTGGGTACGCGTGCAGACCATTTACCGTGAAATGGACAAGGACATTGGGTGCGCGCCACGCAAGCACGGGGACCTCTCCAGCTGGAGCACGCAAGGTGCGCAGGCAGGCTAATGAGCAAGGTGCGCAGGCACTCAGCACGGAACATGCAGGCAGGCAGGCAGGCCAAGGACTGCCACCACGGAGGGCCACGTTGTCGATTATTCAGCAATCGCTCCATCGCACGGCCGATGTCGAGTGGGGTGGACGCAAGTGCTACTGCTCGCGTGCCAAGGCGCTCCGATCCCCGTGCTGTTGCTACAGGCGTGCTGATGCTCAACACGCTGCTGACGGTGCGCGCCGGCAAGCCCATGAGCCACGCCAAGCAGGTGAGCTCATGCAGCGGCACCGTGTGCATAGAATAGTGGGGCAGGTGAGCGAGAGGGGGCGCTTGCATAGTGGGACAGGAGCAGCTGCCGCCCTGCCACTGCAAGCCACTGCGCTGCAAGCCTGTGTCGCACACACTGAGGCTGAGTGGCTAGCTGGCTGGCCCTGTGTGTCACAGTGCAACGTTTAGCGACGGTGTGTTCCTTTGCATCGGGACACGCATCCTCCGGCACCAGCATTGCGCACGGCTTTACGCACAGGACAGAGAACCACTGCGCTGCCCTTACACTCCTTGCTTCTGAATCGTGCTTGCGAGTTGCTGTTGTTGCCGCGCGCGCGCGCGTGTGGCAGGGCTGGGAGACGCTGACAGACGCGGCCATCACGGCCATCAGCCGGCAGCGCACCGGCGTGGTATTCCTCCTGTGGGGCAAGCCGGCGCAGGCCAAGGCCAAGCTCATCAACGAGAGCAGGCACCACGTGCTGCGCGCGCCGCACCCCTCCCCGCTGGCGGCGGCCTCGGGCCACCAGTTTGTCGGCTGCAAGCACTTCAGCAAGGCCAACGCGCTGCTGCAGAGGGCGGGATGGCCCGCCATCGACTGGGCCCTGCCAGAGTGAACGGCTCGCTCTCGAGAGCCGGAGTCGAGCTTGCACTGCAGCATGGTGTGCATGGTCAAGGGCCGCTACGCTGCCCGGTGATTGGGTGCTGGCCCCGCAGTGGCTGTCAATATTTACATGAGTGGTTGTTTCACTGAGCGAAAGTAATCGCGGAGTGCAGGGCTACTATGCAGGAGTCAGAGAGTACACATACATGTATGCTGAGCAATATACATGCATCCTGCAAGGTGAGAGCTCAGAACCCCTTGAGTGTGCCATTTTGCTAGCCTGAGAGCCGTGCTACTCTGCTGTCCTCATGGCCAAGGCGCTGCGGGGCTGCGTCAGCTCAGACTCCTGCTCCTCCACCGTGGTCCAGGCCGCCCCCAGGGCCAGCAGAGCCGCCGCAAAGACGCCAGCCACCACCCTGGTGACCGTCTCCAGGCCCAGCCAAGCGAGCGCGCCGTTCACCGCCAGCAGGGCCGCCCACACGTAGATGCGCGCTGCGGTTTGCGCCCCCTGCACGTGCCCAGGACACGTCAAGCAGAGTCAGCTGCAGCCTAACACAACATCCAGCTGCAACACAGGGCTGTACCCGGCCTTGCGGGAGTGTTTCCCAAGCTGCCGCACGTCAATATGCCGCTGAATGCCTCATCGACGCCATGCTGCCAGCCGCCCCCTCTCGCACCTTGATGGGCCACAGAATCGCAAGCGCACGCCTCACACACCTGCACCATGAAAGGGTGGGCCCTGCCCGGCGCCTGTGCATCCAGCTCCCGCGTGCGTGCCTTGCGTACCAAGGGCTTGTACAGCTCCACATAGACCAGCAGCAGCACGTTGACGCTGGCCACCACCAGCAGGGGCCACGCCGCCATCAGTGGCTGCGCCAGCGGGAAGACAAGCACGCTGGCACCGCTGGCGTTCCGCCATGCGACGCCCACAAAGAGGAGGGCCAAGGACGCGTAGGAGGCGTGGACGATTGCCAGGGCCGTGCACCAGCGCTTGCGGGTGGCGTTGAGCTTGGCACCGAGGGCTTGGAGGGCCGGGTGCGTGGACTCGACCAAGGGGCTCAGGCCGTACCTGCAAGCAGGGTGTGGCTGCCGGGTGATGTGGCTCGGCATGGTGGAGCAGCGGCAGCAGTGTGCGGGCAGAGGTGAGGCCGCGCCGACTCACGCCGTGAACGTTGCGCTCAAGAGGAAGAAGAAGGAGCGCAGCAACGTGGCGTAGTCCTCCAAGCCTGTCCCTGCCTTGAGGAGCAGCGCAGCCATCACACAGGCGGAGAAAGGGGCCCAGATGGTGGGGTGCTGCTCGTAGGGTGCTCGCTGTGATGCATCCTGCGCTGCACTGCCCAGCTGCTGCTCCTTAGAGTGGGCCCTCAGGCGAGGGAGCTTGTGCGCACGCCTCGCATGGCGGGTGGCCGAGACCACAGGCCGCGCAGAGGCGGGTGAGTGGAGCCATGACGGGCGATGGTGTAATGTGAGAGCACTGCACAGCATGCTGGACACTCTGCGCTCTTCTTCTGCTCAGCGCTCCTGTGCCACTCGACACTCTGCGGCTTGGACGCCATGCACGAGAATGCGATGGCGCAGCGTGCGAGCGGCCATCGCCTGCAGCAGCACGAGCTCGGAAAGGCTGGCATCGTCGTGCTCCTGTGCTGCACACTTGGCCACAAGCACTGAAGCAGATCTCCAGAGTCGAACGCCGTGCCCTCGGAGCCAGCGGCGGGAGCGCAGAGCAGCACGAGCCAGTGGCATCGACATCGCAGCATCGACACACTAGCCCTCGCTCTCTCGAGCGCGGGCGCCCCAAGGAGCGAAGGCATCGCCTGCAGCCAGGCGCTGCCCGGGCAGCAGCAGGAGCAGCAGGAGGCCAGATTCGCCGCATTGAGCGTGATTGGTGAGCCAGTGTCGGCGCTGTGGGGGCGCATCGCTGAGCTGCCTCCGCTGGGGCAACGCCACGCAGCGTGCGCATCAATCCAGGGCGCAGGCGTGCGTGTGCAGCACCGCCGTGATGCGCCTCCTCTGCTGCGCGCGTGTGCAGAGCAGCAAGGGGCCGTGGTCCACCTCCACCTCGCGCCGTGCCACTGGTGGAGGGAACTTGAGCAGAGGTGGATGCGGGGCGCTGCGCTCGTCCAGCTGCCTTCATCGCGTGGGCTTGCGGCAGACGCATCGACGTGACGACACCCCGGAGCGCGCGCGCTGCTGCCAGGCTCCCTGACCTGGGGCAGCCGGAGAATGGCTCGTCAAGTCAGCACCGCGCCTCCCGTGCACGCGGAGGAGAGCGGCACGGGGCAGCAGGACAAGGGCCAGCAGCAGCAGATCACCGCTGATCCAAGCGGCAAGCGGCTGGCGCAGCACCATGACGGCGGCGTGCTGGAGCCGCCTGCCGTGCCAGGTGCGCCTGATTGTGCTCATCTTGCCGTGTCCTGCAGAGCTCTGTGCTGTGCGTGGCCAGGGACTTCTCCGCTCCCTTGCAGGGAGGGGCGCGCCGCACCCGCCCGTGACCGGCGCAACGCCCATTTCCGTGCGCGTACGCAGGCCTCAAGGGCCACGCCAAGTCCGAGCCTGGTCTCGTCTCTCTGCCAGACCCGCACCAGCAGCAGCAGCAGGGCGCCGGCGATGGCGGCAGCGACTGGCCCCAGCCGTGGCCGCACGGCAGCAGCAACGGCAACCATCACCCGCCCTCCGCTGTGCCTGTCAACGGCAAGCGGCATCACCACCAGCCCTCGGAAGGCAGCGTTGGAATTCCGCGCAATGGCAAGCTGCAGCAGCTAGCCAGCCCGCAGCAGCAGCACCAGCAGGCAGGGCAAGGGCAAGGAGACACACCCACAGGCAACGCCTCTGACTCTCAGCAAGCCTGGGTGAGAGACACCGCAGCAGTGCAGCAGCACAAGGGCCACGAGCGATCCTCTTCCTCTGTCAGCCGCACCACCACGCCCGGCCGCGCAAACTTGCAGGCACAGCAAGGCGTGAGTCAGCAACCGCAGCCCGCGGCCCAGCAGCAGCAGCAAGGCGACAGCCCTGCAGCAGACAGCATGACCTTGGCGTCCCCTCCAGCCCCATCACACCCGGCGCACCTGCCCCCGCCCTCGCCCAGACGCCTCGAGAGCGACGGCAGCGCTCCTGCCTCCGGGGCAGCGGCGGCGGCGGCGGCAGCAGCGGTGGCGGCGGCGGCGCAGCAGCGGCGGCAGCAGCAGCAGCTCCAGCAAGGCGCGGACGGGGGCAGCAGTGGGCAGCTGGGCGCCAACAGCAGAGCGCGGCACGGGGGGTCAACCAACAGCCTCGATTCATATGGCAGCCAGGGAGGTGGTGGCGGGTACGGCGGAGGGAGAGGTGGCGGCGGCGGCGGCGGTGCTTCGTCCGTGCAGCGGAGCACGGGCGGTGGCGCTGGCAGCGGCGGCGGCGTGCATCACCACGGCCCGGCGAACGCCAATGGGACGGGTGGCGGCGGGTCGGGGGGCGGCGCGGGGCCACGGATGTCCCGGGGAGGCAGCCGTGCCAGCTTTGGCAACCTGCAGAACGCCACTGGAGGCAGCGGCGGCGGCAAGCAGAGCGGCGGCGGCGGCTACCACCATGGAGGAGGCGGGGCGCACCATCAAGGCGGTCTGGGGGGCCGCAATGGGAGCTACGGCAACAGCAGCAGCTACCACCACGGCGGGCGCATGGGCGGGGCGCACGGGGGCAACAGCAGCAGGAACAGCCTGGACGAGACCATGCTGAGTCAGCAGTACCACCACGCGGGGCCTGTGCATCCGTCGCGCATGGCCAGTGCGGGGCTTACGAGTCCTCATGGCGGTGGTGCTGGCGCCGCTGCGGCGTCGTTAGGGGGGTTCCCTGGTGGGATGGCGGGGGGGCTGATGCAGGTGCCTCTGTCGCCAATCACGCTGCTCATCCCGGCAGACCCTCGCGGTGGCTTGCCTGGCGGCATGGAGCCGGCGGGGGCGCAGCAGGGCGGAGAGTCGGCGGCGGTGGTTGCGCCCACGTGCAGCGACCTGGAGCGGTTCCTGGTGCAGGCGACGCCGCTCGTGAGCCTTGAGTGGGGCGGGGCTGGGGCTGGGGCTGCGGGTGGGGCGGTGCAGCAGCAGCAGCTTGTTGGCAGTGGCGGGGCGGGCTTGGCGCAGGCGTTGCAGGCGCTGAGCCTGGAGGACGTGTGGCGCTTCTACCTGGAGCCCAGCATGTACGGGAGAGAGGTGCGCTTGCGGGGTGTGGCTTGCGGGGGTGGCTTGAAGTTGGCTTGCACGCGCTTGCGCCGCTTGCGCTGACGACGAAACGTTCGTGCTCTGTTGAAGTGGTGCCATGGTGATGGCAGCTTGAGTCAACGGCTGCACCGACACAAGTGTGCACGCTTGCAGGAATCCCGAGACAAGAGTTTCCAGAGGTTGTTGAACACGCTACCCTTGACCGCGCACCCGCAGGTGTACACGCTGGGTGGGTCCCGAGGCCCAGCCGTCAGCTACTACGTGCCCTACCTCTCGGCCATGCAGCTCTTCACGCCAGCGTCACCAAAGGTGCGGCAACTCACCTCATCGTGCTTTTGCACCGCATGGCCTGTGCCGGCTTGACAGCGCACCGGATCCTTGCGCACTTGACGCGTCCACTCACCTATGCCTTTTCACTCCTTGTCACTAAATGTGCAGGAGCGCGGCACCAGCCGGCTCTACACGTGCGACATGGAGGGCTGGCCCCGCCACATGCACCTCAAGCTGGAGCACTTCGAGCAGGAGCTGCCCTTCAACCGCCACCCCATGTACCAACAGCTCGAGCAGCTGGCGCTGCAGCTGCACCAAAAGAGCCTGCAGCAGCAAGCAGCCAGCGCCACCCCACAGCCGACACCGGCCACCACGCCCGCCGCCGCCGCCGCCGCTGCTGCGGCTGCGGGTACAACCACCGCCAGCGCGGCAGCGGCCAGCAGTAGCAGCAGCAGTGCTGCCACCGCAGCTGCACCGAGCACGAGCAGTGGGGAAGGTGCGTGCGCTGTGGCTTCGTCCACGGTGGCGGCGGCGGCGGCAGGTGGCGATGCTGCGGCGGCGGAGGGTGGCAGCGGCGCGGCAGCGGCGGAGACCACAGAGGCAGTGAGTGGTGATGGCAGCACGGGTTCGGTTGTTGCAGCGGTGAAGGAGGAAGCGACAGCGGCGGCGGCAGCAGAAGCTGTGGCCAGCCCTGACCCATCTGCGCCAGGGAGAGAGGGCGGCAAGGCGGAGGAAGCGCAAGGCAGCAGCACGGTAGCGACGGCCAGCGATCAGCCGGCCGCTCTGCCTGAGGCAGCCCCGCAGGCGGACGCCGGTGGCACTGCAACGCCTGCCGCACAGCAGGAAGGCAGTGGCGGCGGCGGCGGCGGCGCGGCCACCACGCCCTCCCCCGGCCGTCCCACAGCCACCGCCGCCACCGCGCAGTCCTCGCCGTTTGGTCGGGCATCTCAGCAGCAGCCGCAACGGCAGCAGCCTGGAGAGGCGGCGGCGGCGGCGACGGCGGCGACGGCACAGGGCGACGAGGGCAGCGACGGGCAAGCTTCTGCTACTGCTGGTGGTACAGAGCAGGTGGCAGGGTCGGCAGCAGCACCCGCAGTGGCGACAAGCACGCCCCAGGATCAGGCACCGCAGCCCTCCCCAGCCGCTGCCGCACCTCCGCAGCAGAGCCAGCCGCAGCGTCCGCCCGGTCCCTGGCTGCAGCAGGCGCGCCTGTGCGAGCTGCACCCTGCGTCATGGTTCTGCGTGGCGTGGTACCCAGCCTACCGCATCCCTGACGCACCGCTCAACACGCGCTTCCTTACGTTCCACAGCTTTGCGCCGGCTTTGGCGGCCATCCAGGCGGCAAACACCCTCGAGCAACAGCAGCAAGGGCAGGCGGCTGCTGGGGGCGGCGCCAACACAGCAACGACCCCTGGAGCCACCGCCTTAGCTGCTGGGAACGGTGGTGCTGGTGCTGGTGCAGCGGCGGTGGTGGGAGCGGCGGGCGCGGGAGGGCAGCAGGCGCGCCAGACGGCGGTGCTGCCGCTGCACGTTGTCGGTCTCAAGTGGAACAACATGCACGGCGAGCGGTGGCTGGAGCCTCTGCTGCACCCTGCAGAGGGCCAGCGTGGTCCCGGAGGGGGCAGCGAGGCGCCCACGCCGTCCGCGTCAGCGTCCTTCAGCGACCTGCAGGCCATGGGTCTGCCGACGACACCGCACGGCGGGCAGCAGCCGCAGACGCCGGGCAGCGCCAGAGCGGGGGCAGGGAATGTGGGCGGGAGACGTGGGGCCGCGCAGCGCGGGGGCTTTGGAGGCGGTGGCGGAGGGTACCATGCGGCGTCGCATGGGCACGCTGGCGCAGCGGCGGCGGGCGGCGTGATGGACGTGCACATGCACGCGCACCTGAGCGAGCTGCAGGGCACGGCGGAGCGCATGGCGCGAGGGCTTGGCATGAGGGTGTTGGGGCCGGTGGGCGCCGAGGAGTGCAGGCAGCGGCACCCTGACTTTGAGTTCTTCAACAGTCGCGGGTAGCAGCGGCGGGGCGGCGGCGGCGGCGGCGGTGGCGGATGCAGCGGTGAGCCGTGGGGCCATGTGATGTGCCCTTCTTGCCGCTGGCGGTGGCGGCGTTTGCCGGGTGCCGTGGAGCCCGTGGCGTTGCGCGCTGCAGTGGGAGCCATAGGCGTGCGCGGCTTTGCGCCAGTGTGCCACTTGCTGGAGCTGCTGCGTAGTGGTATGGGAGATGTCGTGCGCCCGGCGTGCTTTGCTTGGGCAGGGGCTGCAGTTTGCGCGTCCTCTTGAGAGAGTGGTGCGAGTGGTGAGGGCGCCCTGCACGCTCACGCCGTGGCGTTGATGTTCAGGGGTTAACATGTTAGTGACAGCTGCTCTGTGCCCACACACAGCAGGATGGCGCACGCACAGGACTGGTGTCTTGCTCTGCCGTAGTGCTTGGGCTGTTTGCGTGCCACGGGAGCGTAGAAGCAGGTGGTTGGGGATTGCGTTTGTCTCCTCGAGTGCTGCGGGGATGATGACCTTGGGGGGGAGGTGTTAGGGAGAGAACGGCATGGGCGGACCTGCTTTCGGGAGCGCGCGCACCAACGGCAATGACGATCGCAGTCAGAAGACGGGTGCGGCGGCACGGACGGCCCCGCGGTCCCCCCCCCTTTCATGTAGAGATGATTGGTCCTGGAATTGAGGGACTTCACCCAAGCAAATGCAACGCCTCCGCCCTGCGCTCCTGGTGTGCTCTCACGCATGGCGGTGGCGGAGGGGGAGAGGGGAAGCAGCGTGTGGGCAGTCCAGCCAGCCAGATAGACGCGATGCAGGCGCGCAGCTTCCCGTGCTCGTGCTGGCACGGTGCTGCTTCATCGAGAACCAGCCGCTGCGCTCATCTCGTCGTCGTCCGGCGCTCCCCCCCTGCGGCCAGCAGGCGATGCGTCAAGGCGGCTGCAGAAGCAGGCCTAGGCGCTGATGATTCAGAGTCGCCGATCGAGGTGCGCGGCGCTCTGCTGCAGCTGCAGGTTTCGTCTGGATGGCAGGACCACGAAGCCATCGCGCCGAATGCTCTGAAATGCTCTGCCTGCTGCAGGCGTTCTGCAGCATGCTGGCGGCGTACCGGGACCTGCAGCACAGGCTGAAGCCGGAGGCAGTGCAGGCCGTGCGCAGCCTTGGCACGCAGCAACCCGTCGCCGTCTTCAGCACCAGCACCAGCACCAGCAGCAAGGCGGAGCAGGACGCATGGCTTGCGTCTGTGGCGGCGCGCACGGGCTGCAACGTCAGCGACCTGCACGCATTGCACGACCTGCGCCGGCGCCTGCTCTACGACGTCAAGCACCTCAAGCAGCGCGTGGCGGCCACCAGCGAGCACCAACACTCCCGCAAGCTCAGGGGCGCAGCAGCGGCGCGGGTGAGCTGCAACACGTTGCTCCCTGAGGAGGCCCCGCTGGAGGCGGTGGGCGGTGCGGCAGGGCAATGGATGCGCGCGGAACGATACCGGCATCGGCGCAGCAAGCAGAAGCAGCAGCAGGTCGCCACCGCTGGCCCCTCAACCTCAGCATCATCAGCATCATCAGCAGTAGCAGCACCACCACCAACACAGCAGCTACAGGGAGATGGAGCGGCAGCGTCCGCGTCGTGGATCACCCGCCTGGGATTTGCTGACATGGTGCGGGATGGGGATGGGGCGCTAGCACAGGAGCTGCAGCAGCAGCTGCAGCAGCAGGTGGTGGTGTCGCCAGCAGAGCTGCTGCTGCAGCTGCACGACAGGCAGACAGCGGCACTGGGTCATGCAGGTGGTGCCGTCGATCCACAGGCACTGCGTGTGGCGGTGGCGGCAGCAGCAGCAGCAGCAGCAGCAGCGGAACACCCAGGCGCGCAGGCTCGTCACGCTCTTGACCTAGCACCGCCACCGCAGCAGCAGCAGCAGCAGCCAGCGACGGCACATGACTCGTCCACTGCCTCAAGCCAGGTTCAGCCCCATGTTCCTGCAGCCTCCCTGCCTGTCAGCCAGCATCACGGCAACGCCACGCAGCAGGGCGGTGTGCCACCTAGCACAGCGTCACCGGAACCTCATCACCGGGGCCAGGGGGAGGAGGTGGCGGCCAATGCAGCCAGCGTGCATGATGCGAGCACCAGTGCTGTGCAGCAGGCGGAGCAAGCAGCAGCAGCAGCAGCGGTGGTGGCAGCCCCGCCTCCCTTGCTGCCCGCAGTGCCCGCCGGTGTCCCCAGCCGCCTGCGCAGCGCGCTGAACAAGGCTCTGCAGTACAAGCAGCACGGTGGGATGACGGGTGCGGCGGCAGACCCAAGCAGCAGGCGGCGGGAGGAGCAAGAGCAGGAGCGGCAGATGGCGCGTCCGCCGGCGTATGCCAATGTGGACCCGGTGGTTGAGCGGGCGGCCTTTGACGTGTATGCCGCGCCAAGGAGGAGTCGGGCCAACCCGGAAGAGGCGGCGCTGCTCGTGCCCCCTTGATTTCACGTGCTGCTCCTTGTGCTGCTCCTGGGCTTGCAAGTGGCGTGTCAATGACGACGCCCTTGAGTGTGCCAGGCAACCGTGTGCACCACCACCACGCAACCATGTGGATTGCGCCGCCACAGTTCGCGCCACAAACTCAGAGAGGATGCAACCTCGCAGCCTGTGGCACCTTCGCCAGCGCGTCGCGAGCTGCGTGCATCGCCACTGCAGCACCAGAGCTTCGGTGCAGCCAGAAGTGGTGACGTCGGTCGGCAACGCCACGATCAAGCACCTGATCAAGCTCCGCAACGTCAGGAAGTACCGCGAGGAGTCGAAGCAGTTCATCCTCAGCAACCTCACGGTGCTCAGAGAGGCGGCCGGGGGCGGGCGGCTGCACACGCAAGTGCTGGTAGTGCCCCACGATCGCCCAGACATGCCAGAGTGGCTCACCGGGGACCGCGTCCTGCACGCCACGGAGAACGTCCTCAAGAAGCTCAGCGGGCTGGAGAATGTGGACAGCGTGCGCGCCATTGCCATGCTTCAGACGCCGCGGCGGCACCACATGCTTGACGACTGGGCAGCGCCACCAGGGAAGCAGCAGCCAGCAGACAGCGATAGAGCAGCAGCAGCGGCGGCAGGCGGGCAGGGCGCTCCGGCTCCTCCTGCCAAGCGGCTGAGGCGGATGCTGGCGCTGGACAGAGTGCAGGACCCAGGGAACCTTGGCACGCTGGTGCGCAGGTGCGATGCGGAGAGATGTGCACACTTGCAGGCGTTGTGGGCACTCCAGCAGTGCGGTGGAAGGGGCACAGGTCCGGGTGTGCTTGCGCCGCTCTCACCACAAGCGATAGCCGGCACGGCCATCGTGGCAGCGGCTGACGCCACGTGTGGTTGCAGGCAGGTGCGTGTGTGTGCATGCCACATGAGGTGCGAGCGTGTGCGTATGCGTGCGTGCATGCGTCTTTGCAGTGCGCTGGCGTTTGGTTGGGACGGCGTGTTCCTGCTGCCCGGGAGCTGCGACCCCTTCAACGACAAGGCCGTGCGCGCCAGCAGGGGCGCGATACTGCGCCTGCCCATCTGCTCCGGGACCCTCCCTGAACTGAAGCAGGTGAGGCCAGCAGGCACGCAACGGGAGGGGCACGCAGCAAGGGGGCGAGACGCAACAACACGAAAGAGTCCACGGTGCCGGCCCGTCATTCATAGTTTCTTCCCGTGCAGCAGGCAGCCGCCTGATGATTGTGGCAGTGCCTGCTTGTGCTCACACCGCCGGGATGCCCCCCACGATGCAAGCGGCTCTGCCTGACGGTCCCCAAATTTTTGCGGCTCTGATTGACGGTCTCCCTGCCCGTGTGCAGGGGTGCGCTCACCACGGGCTGCGCATGGTGGCGGCAGACGCAGAGCGGCCGGGAGGCACAGCAATCAATCAGGGGCTGCCTCAGGGGGAGGACGCCGGCGTATGCCTGGCCATGGGCAGTGAAGGGCTGGGCCTCTCAACAGCCGTGCGCGAGGCGAGTGGTGATGCCGTGTGCCTGCTCTGTGGACAGCGTGGCCACCTTGGTCGAGGCAGGGTGCATCGCTTCACCACTGGGCACCATTGAGGACAGTGCTGCTGCAGAGCGGCGGCGGGCAGAGCACTGGGCAGGCCACCTGCACACCGCCCTGCAGCAGCCTCCTGCTTGCCTTGCGCAGTCCAGGTCAGTCCAGCTCAGTTGCTCACTGCTGAACAAGCGCCAACAGCTGTGCGCACGCTGCCCTTCCCCGCCCGCAGGCGTGCGAGATTGTGTCCGTGCCCATGGTCGGAGACATGGAGTCACTCAACTGTGGCGTGGCGGGGGGCATCCTCATGTTTGCGCTCAGCTCAGGGGCGTTGGGGAAGCTGTCGGCGCGCGTGGACGTGCTGGGGCTGACGCCGCTTACCCATGAACAGGCGCCCAACTGAGTGCTTCATGCTGCCCGCCTTGCACTCTTCCATCTATGGACATGTAAGCAATGCTGGGGGAGCTCAGTCTCGACAGACAACTTCTACGTCAGTGCGTGCTTAGCTATCGTCATTGCTGGCGTCACCGCCCGCCACCACCAAGGCCCCAGGGTTGAGCAGCGCGTCCATGCGTGACTTGACAAGCTCCAGCGTCTGCTGCAGCGCCTGCACCTGCGCAACGGGAATGCCAGCCCCCGCCGCCGCCGCCGTTGAGTCCCCGTCGGCATTGCCTCCCTGCGCAGAGCCGCACAGCCCGCACAACCTGGTCGCATGTACACCCACTGAGCCTGCGTCCACACACACCGTGTGTCATGTACGTCGCTGGCCATTTGATGCCATGTGACGCCAGCGCACAGCTCTACACAGCACACCGGTGGTGTCCACGCGCTTAACGAGCAGGTGCGCAGCGCACCTGGTGAGGCACCTCGTCCAGCATGCACTCGAGCGAGATGGCAATGGCCTCTGCAGCGCCCGACACCTCTTCAGGGTCCTGCAAGCACCGCACACGTCAGGGTGGTACACGTGAGCCTCAAGCGAGGATGCGCACAATGCAGCTGGAAAGGCAGCGCTGAAGGCGTGCAGGTGCAGGTGCAGGTGCAGCGCCGGCACCAGCAGCAAGGCACACGCACCCACCTGTGGCGCGTATAGCGAGGCGCCCAGGTCCTCCACCGCGCGCTGCAGTGTCGCCGCGTGCCACACGCAGCTCTCCCAGCCCTCCACCACCTCGCCCACCAGCAACGGCGCTGCGGTGCATGTCAGGCGCACAGCAGCACAGCCACACGTAGGACTGACGCTTGGCAAAAAACAGGCGAGATCAAAACCAGGCGAAGTCAAGGTGAACACAGGCCATAGAGTAAGCCTAGCAGAGTGTCTACCAGCACAAAACTGTACAAAACGCACCTGTGAGGAGGTGCTTGGCCAGTAGCTGCACCGTCTGCACCGCCACACGCAGCAGCTCCTGCCCGGCCCCCAGCACCCGCATCTCCTGACCAGACAGCGGGTCACCGTCAAAGTTAACCTCGCCATCCTCCTCCTCATCGTCATCGTCGTCGTCCGCCTCATCAGCACCACCACCCCCGTGCCCTGCCAGCCCGCTGCCGCCGCCATTCTGATGCTGCGCCGCCGCGTCGTGGTTGCCGTTTGCCACCGCGTCTGGCCCCTGTGTGGTGGAGCTGGGCTGAGGTGCCTCGTCCTCTTCCTCCTCCTCCTCTGGCAGGCGTGCTAGGGTTTCGGCCGCATTGTCCTCGTCTCCTTCCTGCACGCCTTCTTCGACGCCTGCAGCAATGCATCACCACGCGTGCCTTCTGGACAACGACCTGGGTGCGCACGCGCCCAGGGGGACGTGGGCTGGGTGTCAAAGTTGAGCAAGGCTCAGCTGAGCTCACCTGTTGCTGCGGCGTTCTCCTTGACTAGCTCGTCCATCTGCGCCCACAGCATTAACAAGCATCAATACCCACCAACATGTGCCATTCGCCGGCGCTCACAGTGTATCTGCTTGCCAGACATGGCTGTACCAGATGTAAAGCTCGACACACAGCCCTACAAGGTGCCTGCCTGGTCAAAGTGTGTTGTGTGTGCGCTTGCAAACGGGGCGGCCCAGCCGCGGCAATCAACAAGTGTGCCGTGCCCTCCAACCTGGCAGTGCGTCCTTTGCCGCCCCCTGCAAACAGCGCACACAAAGCGCTCACCTCCCTGACTGCGTCCTTGGAGGCGCGGATGGTGCCGGCCAGCCGCTTGAACAGCGCGGCCTTGTTGTCGAGGGGCTGCTTCTTCACGGCGTCACACGCGTCCCACACGGCGCCTGCACACACGCATATGCACACGTGTTGGCACGGCCAGCACAGCGGCTGCGTACGTTATTCCCTGCACCACCCCATGTGGGCAAACAGAGTGCTGCACGGGATCACAACCGGGAGTTCTGTGCCCGCGCACCGATGGCGTGCGTGACGGGTGTGGGCGGGCTAGGGCTGCTGTGCTCGCTGGCGGCCTTGATGAGCGCAATGGTTGAGGTGGCGGCGCTGGTTGCGCCTGCCCTGAGGTCCTGCTTGAGCGTCGGGCCCGCCTGTGGGCACCGTCATCGCGTGATGCTGCGGCGGCGCTGTGCAGCTGGCGCATGCTGGCGCACGCTGCAGGTGGGTGCTAGAAGCAGGTGAGCTGCAGGTAGACGGCGCACCTGGTGTGTGAGCGAGTGGAGGCACACGCAGAGCGAGGCGGCCGTCGACTGCACGGCCGACAGCAGCCCCTGCAGCTCGCTGGGCGCCAGGGGCACGCTGCCGTCGCCCAGCATCACGCCGACCTTGGCGGCGTCGCCCTTGAGCTTCTCTGCCAGGGCTCTGACGGATGCTTGCTGCTCTTCCGGCCGCCCCGCCTGCTGGGGTGAGGCGGCCGGGCCCTTGAACACGTCCAGCGCCGCCTCAAGACCCTCCACCAGCGGCGCTGCGTTGAACGTGGCCGACGACATGCTGTACCAGCTCTCTGCCCCTTGCTGCCCTCCCTCCTCTCCCAGCGCAAGCCCCGGGTTTGCATGGCCGATTTTCGCACTACTGGCCCGCGCGGCGCTGCGGCTCTCCCTCTCACCCCTGACGTTCTACTAACACCATGGGTGAGCGCATGTGGCCACGGCGGAGGTCCTGCGCTGCTTGATCGTCTCGGGCCTCGCGTGCAGCCAGGACGCGCACGGAGCGAGCCAGCGGGCCACAGCGTGCAGCGGGGCGTCGCGCACCTGTAGCACCGCCTGCCGCACGCAGCCTCGACCCAGGCTGCAGCGTCTGTGGCGAGTGGCCATCGCGTTGGGACCCACACCCCAGGAGCGCGCAGACGTCCCCGCCTGAGCGTGGCTTGTGCGTGATCAACGCTTGCTGTGTCGCAGGTAAGGTTCACGGCTCGCTGGCGCGTGCCGGTAAGGTGCGTGGCCAGACTCCCAAGGTGGCCAAGCAGGACAAGAAGAAGAAGCCCAAGGGCCGCGCCATGAAGCGCATCAAGTACAACCGCCGCTTCGTCAACGTCGGTGAGTCGCCGTGCTGGCAAGCCGGGCGCCAAGAGCCGGCGGGGAGCGAGATTGTGTACTGGACTCGACGAACGCGCGCGAACCGTTCCTGCTGCCTGCTCGCTCGCGTGACCGCAGTGGTTGGCTTTGGCAAGAAGGGCGGCCCCAACAAGCAGTAAGCGCTTGGCGGCGGCCAGTCGCTCAGTCGGCGCACAGCCCCTACGAGGAGGAGGAGCCACACTGGAGCAGCATGGAGCTCGCTGGACAACAGGCACAGCAGCTGCAGCAGCACATGGGCGCGTAGCCTGGCGGACTGTGGCGGACTGGCGGACTTGTCGGGGGCGCGGCGGTGCCCGTGGGGACGCTCCCCGCCCCTCAGCCCAGCGCAGCACACGCTGCTGGAGCCTCACAGCTGGGAGCCAGGAGCAGCCAGGCGTGCAGGACTTGGCGCTCTCCATGGCGCCATGCTGCTGTCAGCCCGGGAGCACGCGACTGCTGGGCGCAGCACCGGTGATCTGGGCGCGGCAGGCCTTCGCAGCTCGCAGCGGCGTCTGGCCAGCAGCATCTCATCAGGAGACTCTCTGCTTGCTGGCTTGCCTCTCCAATGGTGGTGGCACTGGTGGTGGTGGCACTGGTGCGGCGGCGCTTCCTTGTGGACGGCTGTGCGCGGCGCGACTGATGCGTGTTGTGCATGGTGGTGTTCAAGGGCAGGTCCCCTGTGCTTTGTACTCGAGAAGACGATGCAAATGGGCTCACATACCATCCGGATGGCACGGACTTCAGAGGGGGCCAGTAGGGAGCCATTTCTCGCAAATGGCACCTCCCTCGTTCCTCGCCGATGTCGCGCCGCCTCCGCCGAACGAGCAGCTGATCGAGGAGCTCGCGCAGCCTGCCGTGCCTGCCGTGAGCGCGAGGAGGAGGCGACCCTCCGCCAAGCCAGCATCGTCAACAAGCGTGTGGGAGCGGCAGCAGCAACAGCAGCAGCAGCAAAAGCTTGCAGCGTTGGTGGTGGCCGGCTCGTTGCTTCTGGGCGGCGGGTGGGCGTGCTGGCGCTGCTGGCAGCGGAGAGGCCACGGCAGCAGCGCGTGGAAGAACCGCGGCGGGCAAGCCGGCACGTCTGCGGTGAGCACTAGTGCTGGTGCTGGCATGGAGCCTGCATGCGCCTGCTGGGCGCGGCGCGGGCACCACCAGGCGTCGTCCTTGCTGGCGGCGCTCGCACACGCGCAGGCTGCGCAGTCTGGGGGGAAGGGCAAGAAGCCAGGTGAACCTGGGTATGGCAGCACCTTTTCCTTTGACCGAGGCGCCAAGAAGAACCGGCAGGCTGAGCCCGTGTCGGCCGTCCAGGCAGTGGTGCGTCGCATCTCGTGGAGGCGAACCTTTGGCTGCAGGCGTGTGCCCTGGGCTGTAGACTTGTCATCTCACGCCCTCCCTCCGCGTGCGTGCACACATGCATGCAGCCCGTCAAGACGGTGCCGGGTCCGAGCACCGCCCCTGTCCAGCACAGGTGGGTACGGACAGGGTGGTTGCGGATGTCAAGCCGCGGAGTGCGCTTCCCCTCACGTGCCGCTGTATGACAGGAACACAACTGCTTGCACATTTGTGTGCAGGCCCAGCGGCAACGCCAAGAAGGACAAGCGGGTCAAGCAGTCGCGCAAGGAACTCAAGCTGGTCAAAGAGCGCGAGTGAGTCATGTTCTCAATTTGAGACAGGCTATCATGTCACTGTGACATGTGGCTGACCGCACAACCACACGCTGCTGACGACCTCCCCCTGCAGGGCCCAGGCCACCTCCGAGACGGCCAAAATCATTGCTGAGCGGGCCAAGGCCAAGGGCATTGCCGACGCCGGCAAGCCGGTGGAGACGGGCCTCTACACGGTAGTGGACTACGACCGCAACACAGAGGCATTCCACCGAGTGGCCGAGTGGCAGGAGAAGGGGCAGAAGAAGTTCAAGGGGTGAACCCTGCGTCCTGCTGCCAGTGTAGACACCTGCCGGGACAGCCACACCTGTCCCGACACTAATGCACTGCCGTGCCAGCCCAGGCGCATGGCGCGTTGCTGCTCTTGCCGCTGCACTGCCCATGGCAGAGTCAGGATGAGCTTGGGCGCAGTTGCTTCTGCGTGGACACATGCACGAGTGCAAGACTGTTGTTGGCGCTCACGAGTCCTTGCCGCCCACTGCCGCACCACAAGCACACGTCCATAGGCCAGCGCACCTTGAGCAGCAGGATCTCCCGCTCCACCTGCTTCTTGGTGGACTGGCTCTTCGCCCTGCACGTGCACGTGCACGCACACGCCATTCCTGTGAGGTGGTGCGGTGCCTGAGCTCAGCTGCAAGCCGGCACTGCTGCTCCCTTGCGCGCCTGCCCACCTGTTGAGGCCCATGAGCTCTCGGAAGGCGCCGACCTTGTGCAGCACCATATGCCACAGCACCACCCAGCCTGCAGCCGTGCACCGTGCAGGCCATCGTGCAAGGCGACATGTGTGTGCTGCTGGCCCACGCACCATTGGCACGGCAGCGGCCCTGCACGTGCCTGCGAGGATGGACGCCAGGACCAGCGCCAGGCACGCCGCTGTCCCAAGCACCGCCACAGCGTGGTCAGCGGCCAGGGGGCGCTGGCTGGCCCGCTGAGCGTTGCTCTCTGCCCAGTCCAGCCACTGGCGCACCCACGCCTGCACGGCCTCGAGCGACATGGTGGTGGTGCCTCCGCTGACCCACAGGCCTGCCTCACATCATGATGGAGACACCAGCAACGTGCTGCTTCTCCTGCTCCTCCTGCTTTTCCTGCTTCTCCTGCTCTTGCTCGCTCAACCCTATGTTTACTCAATCGAGCACATCACACGCACTTCGCCCAGAAGCGCTCGCACAGCAAGAAGAATGCCCGTCGTGCCCAATGCCGGAGCGGAGGAGCGGAGGCGCGCAGTGCTCGACGTGCTGCAGAGCCTGAACCAGACGGGAGCGCCGCTTCCCACGCACATCGTGCGCGCACTGGTGAGCGCATCGAAGCATGCTAGCCACGGATTGCCCGCGCTCTGGCAAAGGACTCGCGTGTGGGGCGGGGCGTGCTCCCACCCCCAGGCGCCCGACCTCCTCTCGCCCAGTGGAGCAGAGCTCAGGGCAGTCCATCCCGTCATTGGATTCACGCTGTGCAACGCCTTGCGGAGGCGCAGGCCTTGATGCACGCGGGGCCGCCCGCATGCACCAGTGTGCGCGCGCACGCAGCAAGATCGTCCACGACGCAGCACACCTTCAGCCTCCTGCTTCCGCACCACGCTCTGCCATGTGACCCTCAATTGCAGATTGCACTGAGCAACGCGCCGGGGCACGCAATCAGCTCGGCCGGCATCCAAACGCTCATGCAGACGATTCTCAGCAGCGCAGCCAACGTCGGGGACAACCGGAGCGCGGCGCTGGCTGCCGGCATGCCCGCCGCCCTCCCGTACCGCCGGCTCGCCGTCGCCGACCCTTTCCAGACGTACCGGGAGGATGAGTCAGACGACGAGAACAAACTGACCGAGGAGGAGGAGGAGGAGGAAGAGGAAGAGGGGGAGGGCATGGATGAGGAAGGCTACCGTGACGAGGAGCAGGAGGAAGAGGAGGGGGCGGAGGAGGGGCAGGGGCTGGTGGAGGAGGAGCACGACTATGACATGGGCGTACCGCAGGACCAGCAGCGGTACGAGTCCCAACTGATGTACCTGCACGAGCAGGCCTGGGGGCCGCAGCCATTGGTGGCGGGCGGGGAGGAGGGGCCGCAGCAGCATCAGCAGCAACGGCGGCGGCTAGCGGTGCGGCGGCAGCCTCAGCTGGCGCGGGGGGGTCCAGAAGGCGCGGTGCAGGCAGAGTTGATGGCGCAGGGCCCTCCGCCTGTGAGCTTCCTACAAGCGGGGCAGGTGCGCCGGGGCAGAGCCGCACTGGCTTGCCGTCTGTGCTCTGGGCGTGAGCCGGGAGGGGGCTGTGGAGGTGTGGGCTGCTTTGCTTTTGGTTCCACGATAGTGCTCATTGCTCCTGACAATGATACATTCAGTTGATGCGAGTGTGCGGGTGTGCTCCGTGGTGCGTGGTGCAGGTGTTTAGCGGGGTGCAGCGCCTGAGCAGCCCTGCCGGCGGCATGGCTCCTCGTGGTGACGCCTCCGAGTGGCACCTGGTGCTGCGCATCCACCACTGCGACTGGGCAAAGGTAGGCAGGCAGTGCGGTGCGGTGGCGCCTGGAGGGCACAGTGGGCGGGTGGGGGAAGGCACAGTGGGCACAGTGCTGCCGGGGCACTGGGACACTTGAGGGGCAGCTGTTGTTGTCCGTACTGCTATTCCTGGCAGTGGTGGTGCACATCAGCGCGCTATTGATGGCTCTGCTGAGCACGCTGGTTGCAGAGGGAGGCTGCGTGAGGTGCTGAAACACACGCTGCTGCTGGTCATCCTCCCTGTGTGCAGGGCGTGCTCTCCGGCGTGATGGAGGCACAGCAGCCCGTCAGCGCGGCGGCGCGCGGCGGGGGCACCACGGAGGGCGGGCCCCCGCCCACTGTGGTGACGTACTGGGAGGCTGAGCTGGTAGACAACGTGCACCACACCTTCAAAACCGATAAGTGAGTTACAGCAACGCATGGTGCCGCAGCGACGCACGCCAGGGTGCTATGCAGTGCAGTGCTGCCGTTGCTGCTGGTGTTGGTGCTGCTGGATGCACCTTGTGGGCCGCACGGCAGCTGTTGTTGGTACTGGTGCTGGTGCTGGTGGTACGAGCGGTTCCATTAGCTGTGGTGTTTGCGGTGGTGGTGCCTTGCAGGTGGGGCTCAAGCGACGTGGTGGACCTGGACCACTGGACACGCTTTGGGCGGCAAGCCTTCACAGAGCGCATGCGCCTGCAGGTGAGCGAGTGAGCGAGTGAGGGGGCGAAGGGGGACACGCGTGAGTGGTCGGCTGCAGTGGTGCCAGGTGAGCCAGTGGCCCTGGTCGTGGTGGGCACCTGGTGGGCAAGGTGCTGCCGCCACTCGAACTTGCAGCCGCTGCGGCTGCTCGGCCCCCTGTGGGTCGGGTGGTGGGTTGGCGGGCGCGTTGGTGTGGATGTATGTGCTGCCCTGGAGGCGGCGTCGCTTGGCCTCCACAGGTGCGCTGCGTTGGACGCGTTGATGTTGGGAGTGATGGGTGCGGTCCTCAGCAGGATGCCTCGGCGGGAGGCCAGAGGTTGGTGGACGTGGACGGTTGTGGGCGACAGCCTGGGGTGCTCCTCCCGCTGGGGTGCGGTTCTCAGAGCCGTACGCATCGGCCAGGCCGCGGGCCACCTCGCCGCAGCGGCAGCGGGAGGAGCAACCCAGGCCGTCGCCTACAGCAAGCCACTCCACCAGCCTCTGGCCGAAGCACCGCTCTGAGAAGCGCACCGCACCCATCAAGCCTGGCCTCAACTCGTCTAATGCAGCGCGCCGTGTGGAGGCCCAGCAGTGCCGCCTGCAGGGCAGCACTCACGTCCACACGCACGCGCCCGCCGACCCACCACCCGACCTACAGGAGGCCGAGCACCCGCAGCAGCTGCAATCCCTGAGGAAGGGAGGGAGATTGCAGAACGGCAACAGTGAGGGCGACGTAGCATTGGCAAGGCTTGGCCAGGTGGCGAGTGGTGTGCTTGTTGGCGTGGCGCAGGTGCTGCAGCCTGGGCCGTTCCACGGGCGGTGCAGTGAGCTGTCCACGCACCCCTGGGTGTTCCTGCGGCTCAAGGAGTGCGAGTTCGTCACGGTGGCGCCCGAGTGCGGCCTCACCATCACAGGTGAGCCAATGTGACCAATTGGGCCACTCGTTTGGGCACTTGAGACTGCCATTCGGTTGCAGGCAGGCTGAGGCGAGTGCTGTCACTCACTGAGCGGTGTGGTGTGCACGTGCAGGCTTTTACTTTTTGGCGGTGGAGCGTGCCACGGGCAGCGTGGTTGGCTTTTACCACGCGGCGGACAGCACGCCCTACCAGCGGCTCGAGCTGCAGCCGGTCACGCACAACGGGGGGCTGCAGTTCGGCGCCCCGGCCTTTGCTTGAGCAGTAGGCAGTAGGTGTAGGTGTAGCAGGTATAGCTGTTCGGGGAACGTCGTGCAAGCTTGCACAGAGAGTGTGTGCCACTTGCAGTCGGGGTAGCCGGCGGACACGCGTCAGCGGCACAGAGTGAGAGCGGCCTCGCGTGAGAGCGGCCTCGTACACATCGCCGCACTCACACAGCTCACCACTCAGCGCAGGAGCAGCACGCACACGGACCAGGCACACACAACAGCGAGCAGCTACGAGCACACCCGCGCACGCGTGCCAGTGGTCGGGTCCCGCCCGCCCATGCAGCAGCAGCAGGATGCAGGAGCACCAGCGCCACGAGCTTCAAGACGTCGGAGGCTGCAGCAGCCCCTGGCTGCGGCGACCACGCACGAGCTGCTGCAGCAGGCCAGGCGCTTAGCGGGGGCCGCAGCGGCGAAGCAGGAGCCTCCGAGGCTGGTGCCGCTGCTGCCCGTGACCGTGCACGTCGACTCGCTGCCCTCCCGCCCCGAGTCCGAGCTGCGCGAGGTCCGTGCGTTTGGGGATCCTCTGGAAGCGCCTTCCCCCTGCACTCACAGCCATTCACCTTGACCGTCTTGCTGATGTTCATGCTGTGCGCGCAGCACCTGCTGTTCAAGCTTGGAGGTGCGTGGCATGCGGCAGGCACGGCGGCGACGGGGTGCACGCGTGCAGGGAAAGGGAACAACAGCATGACAAGTGCTGGCGTGCTGCTGGCGTGCAGAGTCCGGATGGGACCCCAAGGCGGCAGCATCACGTATGGCCTGGGCGCTGGGCCTGCCGGAACGCGACGAGAAGTGCGTGCGGCACGCTTCCGCGGCACACCTCGTCCCGCGGCTGGCACGTTGTCAGCTGTCTGGCAACTCTGACAGTGTCTCCATCCACACGTGCCCTTGCGCTCACCGCAGGGTGATTGAGGAGGAGCTGAACAAGCACTCTGCGCCCTTCAAGCGCCACGCGCTGGCGGCCGAGCGCAACCAGTCCATCATCAACGACAAGCGGGTGATGCTGCCGGTGCGTGCAGCAGGGTGGGTGCAGCAGGGGAGCGCTCCCTCTCAACCTTGCAGGCATGCTAGCTTCCTGGGACGCCCACGCCTGCCAACGTGCCCCTTGAGGTGCATGACGACACGACTGTACAAGGGCAGCCAGTAACAGCCCTCCACGTGAGCGTGTGCATGCGTTTGCGCGTCCCCATGCAGATCTACGTCAAGCGCGGGCACCAGGCTGTGCACGACGAGCTGTGCATCAACATTGGCTGCCTGGGCAACGTGGGCAGCTCTGTGGCCATGCTGCTGCAAATGTACGTCAGTGTGCTCTGCAGGGACCTCAACCTACCAACGCCATGGTGAGCACCTGCCTAGCTTGCTTTTCGCTCACTGCACCCTGTTCCTGTTCTTGGTGCTGTCCCCACGTACGGCTGGCGCCGAACCGTGCCACACACTGGGCAGCGGAGGTGGAAGGGCAAAGGGACCGCCACCTTAACTGCGCTGCGTGTTCACAGGTACAACACGCTCATCAAGCACTTGGGAGTACTGCTGACAGAGGTGACAGAGGTACGTCCCTGAGAGAGTGACAGAGAGAGGAGAGGGTTAGGCAAGAGGGCCTGCTCCGGATGCACAGCTCAACACACCCTGCCACGCACCGCGTGGTTGCCTGTGCAGGACATCAAGGCCACGGGCACCTCTGACCTGGTGGTCATGCCCGACAAGGACGGCTACCTGCGGCCCAAGCCTAGCCACCTGCCCTGCTTGGAAGACAGAGTCGACCCAGGTATGCTTGTGGGCGCGTGCCATGGTGGGGTGGGGTGTAGTTGCCTACGAGCACGGCGGATGGAGATCATCGTGCCATGCCGCGCTTGCCATGCCGTGCTTGCGTGCAGAGCTGGACGCGCAAGAGAGGGACAGGGCCAAGCGGAGAGAGGAGAAGCTCCTGCTGCGCTCGCAGCAACGAAAGGTACGCGTGTGGCCGCACGTGTGGTGTGCGTGGTGCTCGCAATTTGGCCAGGACTCACATGTTCGCTCACGATCACCTTGCCGTGCGCAGGAGGCTCAGCAGCAGCAGCTAGCAGCGTCTTCTGCTGCTGCTGCCGGAGGGGAGGCGCACGGGTGAAAGCTGCGGAATTCGTAAATACGGTTGATTGCGTGCAATCGCTCTCGAGAAGCGCATCATCAGCGCGATGCGGACGATGATGGCACCAGCTCCCTCACTGCGCAGCTGAACGCTTCGCCAGACGCAGCGCGCACGACACCTGGGCCTCGAGGGCGGCATCACCTTCTGCGCCTCATCAGCGGAGCGCCAGGCTGCGCGAGCAGCCTGTTTACTCCAGCGCTATCGCCTCGCCATCGCTAGCGAGGAGTTCTCGCGGCCGTCTCCTGGATGGCAGACTCTGGCGCAGCCAAGCAGAAAGCGGGTCCTCGACTCAAGAGCACGTCTGAGATAAAGGCGTCGTCGTCCAACGTCGTGCAGCAGGTGCGCCATCGCGCCCATCTCCACTGGTCGATGTATGGAGGCGCATCACCTGCCTGCACGGCAGGACCACCGAGAGGCACGCTTTCTGCTCCGCAGGCCAAGCTGCTTGACGAGGCCGGCTCATCATGGCACGCCGTCAAGTATGGCAATCTGGAGGTGAGCGCCGAGGCCGGGGCGAGCACTGCCCGACGCAAATGCGCATCCGGGCACGGCACGCGCCAGGGCCACCGCAGCTCGACGCTGCAGCATGCAACCAGCACGGGGGACTGCTGGAACGCCGGATGTGCAGCCCAGACTGCCTCAGATGCTGCCCCGCCTCCGCTGCCCCGAACGCTCGTGTGACGCCAGCACGACCCAACAGCGTGCGGTGTGCCTCTATGCCTGCAGATGATCACGCGGCTGTTCCCATCCCAGAGCAACGTGTACCAGAAGGGTCCCGTGGGCGACAACGTCTTCCACATTGCGCTGCTGCTCAACACGCCGTCCACGCTGGCCATCGCAAAGTACCTGGTCAAGCTCTACGGCAAGACGCTCGTCAACACACCGTACCAGGCACGTGGCCACTTGTTCATGCGTGTATCCTGTGTACAGGCCGCACCCAGGGGCCAGACGGCACCAGGACAGGGTGGGAGTGGCAGGCGTCAGCAGGCACAGATGGGGAGCAGGGAAGTCATCGTGCCGCAAGCTCATCCTGCCCGTGTGTCCTGCGCAGGAGCGCAAGCACGAGGGCGACACGCCAGGGCTGTACGAGGGAGAGACGGCCCTGCACATTGCCATCGTCAATCGCGATTTTGACATGGTGCGTGGGCCAGCAGCGTAGTGCAGGGTCTGAGGGCAGGGGCAACACACGCAGCTACCTACGGCCAGCACTGACGCAAGCGTGTGTGCAGTCGGCGCTGCGCTGGCTTGCACAACCCACCCGCAATGCCTCTGTGTGTGCGTGCGTGTGCCCACAGGTCAAGTTCCTGATCCAGTCGGGCGCAGAGGTGCGCGTGCGCTGCTACGGCGGCTTCTTCCAGCTGGGCAGCCCAGTGTACTATGGTGAGCGGGTTGGCTTTTAGCAGGCTTCCACTGGTGCGGCCATGTAACGAGCGGACAGATGTGGTCAAAGCGCAGCCTCCTCCATGTGACCTGGCCACACGCACTGGCTTGTCAATTGTAAGCTCCTCTCCCTCACGAATAGGTGGCCCATCTGTGTGTGCATATCCAGGGAACGCAAGCTGCTGCACTAGGGCAGCCCAGCGCACACTCAATGGGGGTGCTTAATCTGGCCATCACGCACCTGTTGCCTGTGCAGGCGAGTACCCGCTGTCGTTTGCCGCCGCCACTGGGCAAAAGGACATCGTGAGCTACCTCAAGCGGCACGGGGCGCGCGTCAACCACGACTGCGACATGTAGTGAGTGCGGCACGCCCTGCTGCGCTACAGTTGCAGGAACTGTGCTAGCTCAACACATGGAACAGAACACTCGCGCCACGCACGCGTGCGTGCTGTCTTTGCTTTGCTAACGCCCTGCCGCGCTCACCCCATGCTGCTGTGTCGCTGCAGCGGCAACACCGCGCTGCACGTGGCGGTGGTGCACGAGCAGCTGGACATGTACGACCACCTGGTCGAGTACTGCGGTGCCTGGGAGCACGCGCGCAACAACAGGGGCGCCACGCCGCTGCTGCTGGCCGCCTCGCTGGGCAAGCTCGAGGTGTTCCAGCACATTTACAACCGCAGGTGAGCCAGTGCTGCTGCCGAGGCTTGGTTTGGATCGGGATTGGATCGGGTCGTCAGGCAGCCATCTGGTAGCGATCAGGTCACAAAAACCGGGTAGCAAAAACCACCTCACAGCAAGGCGGACACAACAAGGTGATCCGGCCTGGCACAGGCCTCCTGTGTGCTCATGTGTGCCGGTGGGTTGGCGTGCACCTGTGTGCGCGCGTGCATGCGTGCAGGCGCAAGGTGGCGTGGAAATACGGCCCCGTGACAAGCTACTCGCTGTCCCTGTACGAGATTGACACGGTCCGCAGCCGCACGGCACGCACCTTTGTGTCGTCCGCCATTGAGACCATCGTGCGCAAGGTGCGGCATGAGGAGCAACGGGGCACGGCCCAGTTGCTGGAGCAGTTGCTATTTGTTTAGCTGTACCAAGCGCCTGCCTGTGACTAACTGATGAATAAGCGCTACCAGCCCTGGCAATCACACACAGACCAGCTCTGACAAACCTCTCTGTGTGCGCAGGGTCACATGCACATGATTGACGACCCCCTGGTCAAGACGCTGCTGACCAACAAGTGGCGGCGCTTTGCGGCGGCGCAGTGCCTGCTGCACGGGCTGCTCTACCTGGTGCTGGTGGTGCTGCAGACCTTTTTGGTGTGGCTGCTGGACAGCACCTCGCTGTACGACACCACAGCACGCGCGGTGAGCGTGGGCAAGGGGGCACGCAGGCCTCCTGCTGATGGGTCTCTATAAGAGAGATGTGCTGCACAACGAGGCAGCCGCGAAGAGAGCACGCGTGGCAGCATCGACATCCCTCCGTCGTCATGGTGTCCCTCCGCGCCGCCGTTGCCCCCTTTTGCAGGCGCTGGAAATCGTGACGGTGGTGCTCGCCATCGGGTTCATGGTGCTCGAGGTGGTGGACGTGACGCAGTGGGTGCTCAGCGTGCACCGGAGGAGGCAGCTGATGAAGGCGGCGCCGCACTTTGGCCCGCCGCTCTACCCCATCCCAGGTGCGGAATGAGCGACCCACGGCCACACCATGCCTGGCATCTCCTAGCACTGCTTGGCTGAGAACTCTTTGCGCCCCCCCCCCCCTGCGCGCGCGTGTGGCACACGGGTGGCTGGTGTTCCTACGCACCTCACCTCCACCACGCGCTGTGTCTGTATCATCACCACCCGCAGGCGAGGTGGCCGAGGCGCCAGGCAAGTCCAAGAGCGGCTTCCTCACGCGCCTGGTCAAGGGAGCCACCGCCGAGGGCACAGAACCACCACATGGCTCCATGCCAACCCCTGCCTCAGGGTCTGGCCAGGTCGAGCTGCAGGTGGCCCCCGCCAACGGCCATCTTGCAGGGACAGCCGGGCAAGGCAGCAGCAGCAACGCCTGGTGGGGCGCGGACGCGGCTGACGTGGCGGCGCCGAGCGGGAACGCCGCGCCGCCAGGGCCGGTGGCGGAGGCGGGTGCCAGCCCTCGCAAGCCACAGGACGAGGGCGGCGCCACGCGGGCTTCTCGCTCCGTGCAGATCGGCGAGACGTTCACCATTCCCGCAGACAGCAGCGGCCCTATCTCACCTGGCGCGGCTGGCTTCAACAACCCTAGTCTGCGCGGCGTCAGCCAGATGGAGGCTAGCCCTTTCATCGGTGGCGCCATCGCCGCGGGCGTCGCCCCGCCGGCCACCTCCGCAGTGCCTCCTCCCGCGGCGAATCGCGTCATGGCGCCCGCGATGCGCACCTCTCGCGCGAACCTGCGCTCCTCCGACAGCTCGAGGATTGCTGACATTGTCAGTGTTGGACTGGGCGGGGCGGGGGTCAGCGGACCCGTCGGCGCGCCTGGCACGCCCGCGCCCATGCAGCGCGCGCCTTCCTTCTTCGTGCAGCCCCCCGCGGGGCCGCCACCAGGCGCCACCAGCGTCGCTGGCGCTGGCGCGGGTGCTGGCGGCGCGCAGCAGCAGCAGCTGAACCGGACGCAGAACGCGGTGGCCGGGGGCTCGACTAGCGGGAGGATGCAGGGCGACGCGGCGCCAGGGCTAGGGAACAGCGGCCCCATCCCCATCGGAGCTGGGAGGTTGGACCCCGTGCTGGGTGCGACGATGGAGGAGGGGAGTCAAGCGGGCGGGGACGGCGTGGCGGGGCGGAGGGATGGGGGAAGCATCAGCGGCGGAGTGGGAAGGAAATCGACCGACTCTGTCGTGTCTACAACCACGGCTGGAGGTGAGTTTGTTGTTTGGGGCGTTGTCCAGGCGGGGCGGGCGTGGCGGGTAGGAGCCTCCGCAGTGCAGGTGCAATAGCAGCGAGGTGCGCTGCCTAGGAGGCATTGGCCGGACGGGAAAGGTGGCAGAACAGGCGGAGGGGAGGAGGCGGGAAAGCAGGTGATGGTTCGGGTTTTGGTTTCAGTTGGGGTAAGGAGGCACTCGGGACAGCTTCGGCACGCGCACATCTACGCCAAGTACTGGCCCCTCTCTGCCTGCACCACACGTATAAACATGCAGAGATCAAGAACCGCATCCGTGGCGGCGGCGGCGGCGACTTGGTGGCCGGTCAGAGCGTCACCACGCGCCGCGAGACCAAGGCAGCTGCCCAGCAGGTGGAGGAGGAGCCTGTTGTGGACACGAGGGAGCCGCTGCACGTGGGAGGCCTCAGCGGCACCATCCAGTGAGTAAGCGGGTGCCTTTACAAGGCCTTAACTTGCTGGCTGGGAGTTGAAAGCAAAAAACTTGAGCAGCCAGTTGGATCGGAGGAGGGGGGATTGATCGCCAGTGAAGCTGTGCAACTGTTGTTGCGTCGGGAGGACTGTTGCAGCACGGCTGGAACCATGCTCACAAGTGCGCCTACCAACTGTGTCCCTGACCGCAGGCTGCTGCGCCACTCGCTGGTTGGCTACTACACGCGCCAGCTGCACGACCCCATCACGCTGCTCATGGCCTGCCACCTGCTGCTCACCCTCATCCACTTCATCACATGGGCCAGCGCGTACGGAGGGGTGCACGGCGACGGGCCGCGCAGCGTCAAGGTGGCCGAGTTCGACGACATCATCGTGTCGCTCATGGCGCTCACTGGGTGGATCAGCGTGCTGTACTTTGCACGTGCTGTCGAGGTGCGCACTTCATGCTGTATGCTGCTAGGGTTGGGCTAGGGTTGCGCTCGAACTTGGCAGGCAAGGAGCTCAACTACAGTGTAGTCTCAGCGGTGGTGCGGATAGCGTCGCCCGTGCGTGCAACTGTCCTCCTGCGGTGTGTGTGCGCTGTTTTCTTGCCCGCAGTACGCTGGCCAGATGGCCGTCATGATTGAGCTGTGCGTGGTCGAGGTGCTCAAATACTGCACAATCTACTTTTTCTTCAACATTGGCTTCACCCTGGCCTTCTACGCCGTGCTGCGCGGCTCCTACTACGTGACCACGGGCGAGAGCGACACGTCGTACGACCCCAGTGCGCCCACGCTGGACAACATTGGCTTCACCATGATCCAGCTGCTCAGGTGGGTGCGCTCTCTTGCAGCTGCCTTTTCTCGCTGCTGATCCATGATGCCTTGGTTGATGCGGACTGACGCCCCGTTTGCAATCTACACAC
>QAXK01002228.1:0-30167 GCA_004335735.1 Chlorella sp. KRBP | reverse complement strand
CTCCCTCTCTTTCCTTCTGTCTTCTGTCCGCCTCTCTCGCTTTCCTTCTGTCTTCTGTCCCCCTCTCTCGCTTTCCTTTTGTCTTCTGTCCGCCTCCCTCTCTTCCCTTCTGTCCTTCTGTCCACCTCCCTCTCTTCCCTTCGGTCCCCAATGGCAAGTACCAGGTTTGCCCCGCAGCACATGGCCCTGCCCCCAGCGCATGGTCGTGCCCACAGCACCACTAGACAGCCCTACAGCCAGCGGCTCGCGCGTGCTCGTGCATGATGCAAATGCTGTTTTTCACGTGCCCTGGCGCTGCGCAACGTCTGATGTACCCCTGAGGCATCCAAGCGATGAGATGTAGATTCAGCCTTACATCACTAGCGTGTCCTTGTGGTCTTGTGTACCTCACTGCAGCGTTATGTGGGCCACGACGGCGGCAACAAGGTGCTGGGCGGCCTGTTCCTCCACAGCACGCGAAAGTCCATCCTGCAGGTCACGGGGGGCAGCACAGAGCTGCGTAACAGCCCAGTGAGTGGTGCAGCGTGGGGGTTGAGGTCACGGGCAGCAGAGGGAGCTGCGTAACAGCCCAGTGAGTGGAGCAGCGTGGGGGATGAGGTCACGGGGGGCAGCACGGTGAGCTGCGCAACAGCCCAGTGAGTGGCAAGATAGCGCCCCGTCCTCTGCTGGCACGGCTTTGCGCAGCTCTTTCCACTCCTCTGTGTGCATGGCTGCACACCACCTGCCCTGTTGCTCGCCCTCAGTACATCACGCACCGTGTGCCTGCTTTTTGCCCCATCACAGGAATGCGACCAGCGCTTCAATGGGCTGATCGCAATCTGCAGCGGCAACATCAAGACCAGCACGCTGGTTGACCTGGGAGGCGTGGGGTCTGACCCAGTGTTCAACAAGCTGTCAAAAATATACAGCAGCAACCAGAACGCCTCGGACTGGTAAGCCCTTTGGCGCGGCGGTGCACCCCGTTCCTTTTTTCCCCTTTCCTGTCGGCTACACCAGATGCAGAGCTCTCGTCACACTGGTTGGCGTGCACCAAAGCAGCAGTGCCAGCAGCGCAAGCCTCTCAAGCCCTAGCCATCTAGCCCAAGCCCTAACCGCCACCTTGCAGGTACAATATGGACCCTGCCGCCGGCGAGGTGTCCATCGGCGGGACTCCCTACGGCTTCTTCCACTACCCTCTGGAGGGCTACACTCCTGGGTATCCAGTCCTGCTTGACAATGTCATGTCCAACGGGCGCGCAGCCACGGTGCGTGTTTGCTACAGCTGTTTCGAAGTCGTGTGACACACCCACAGGGTCGCCCATTTCTGTACGTGATACGCCTATACGCCATTGCCCTGTTTAACAATCACGTGCACGGCCACAGCTGCTCCAGTACCTGGCGGACGGCATGAACTGTCCTGGCCATCTGCATGTGAATGGAAATGCGTATGGAAATGCCATTGTATGAACGCGCAGGTGCTCCAGTACCTTGCTGACGGCGCGTACCTGGACAAGCTGTTCTCCCTGGGCCTGGACGCCAAGGTGGTCACCTTTAACCCCGAGGCCGGCGTCTTTGGCCTGTGGGAGATGAAGACTGAGTGGACTGGGGAGGGGCACATTCCTGCCAGGTTCCAAGTCAAGGTGAGTTGATATGCACCTGCAACTGCAACAGGACAATAGGGCAACAGGACAACAGGACGTTTGCATCTGCATCTGCATCTGCATCTGCAACAGGACTGCACCAATCCTCGCCAAAGGGCATACAAACCCGGCAGCAAACATGCAGCAACGTAGGCATTGCCATGACCAGTGTGCGCGTGTCTCGTGGCGCTGCTTGCTGCTTGCCCAATCAGGCACTCCCGGCGGTTGAGTACAACAAGGACCCGGCCTACTGGGACTGGAGGCGCGTGGCGCCTGATCTGGCGCTCATGGTGCTGGTGCTCACCTACACCATCATGACGGCGCTCGACTTCCACTCGGGCCTGCGCATGTGAGCCCGAATGCAGACCTGCTGACCTGCTCTTACGTTTGTTTCGTGTCTAGCACATCGTCTGCGGCGCTGTCTGCTGCCTAGTCCTCTTTTCTGCGCAGTCTGCGGCCCGGCCTGCCCGAGGACAGGAGGGCTGAGCATTGCACGATCGCCCCTGGAGTTCATGCCACCATCATTGCACGGTATTGTGCGCTGCGCTCGAGTATGTACTGCACTGTACTGCATGATACGTTGTTCAGGTACCGCAAGTTCAAGGACGTGGCTCCTGACGCGCTTGAGGAGGAGAACGACGTGCTCATCCAGTACAAGGCCAGGTAACCCTAACCACAACGCAGTAGAGGCCCATGTTCCAGCAGGCAAACACAGCATGCACTGCGTGCCATAACCCTCCGTGCCAAAACCCTGACCATGGCTAATCCACCTATGACCCTTGACAGGTACAAGCCCGATGAGGAGGACTCCCTCAAGCCGCAGCTGTCCAAGCGCAACTCACATGGCGGGCAAGGTGCGGCACCCACGTTTCTACATCAACGCGCACACCTCATGCGCTGGCGTCATGCGCAGTGGGATGACGAGCGCAGTTCGGCGGCCGCAGGCTGCAAACTGTTTCGCTTCGTTGCATGTTGCCGTCAGCCGGGCATGGCTGCTTGGCATAGCAGGCAGGCAGCTGGGAGAGAGGAGACACAGCCGTGCACAAAACTGCGCCAAGGACAGGTGATCAACAGCTCACGTGCAAACAGTACCGCAAACACTGCACCACGCCACGCGTTGTTGTGTGCCCCTGCAGAGGACAAGAAGCCGCGCGCCATGGTCACCCGCCACTGGCACTTCTCCTCACGCCTGACGCCCTTTTGGATGGTGTACGAGGGCGTGCTGTGCATGGCCATGATTGCCGCCGTGGGCGTCTTCTGGGCCTACACCACCAGCCTGGCCGTCACCACCAAGCTCTCGGTCAGGTGAGTGGCTGACGTGGGCGTCTTCTGGGCCTACACCACCAGCCTCGCCGTCACCACCAAGCTCTCCGTCAGGTGTGTGCCGAGCTTTACATCTGGCGCGGCGATCTCTCGCAAGCAGATGAGCATAGGTAATCATCATCACTCACAGATCCCTGGGCACCCAGGTGAGTGGCTGCGTGGGGCGTGCGTTGATCTTTACATCCGGTACAGCCACGCCTGGCACGGGCAGCAAGCGCAAGGGTCGTGTGCAAAGCCACTGGAGCACCTACGCCATTTGGTACTTGATGGTCCGCTGCGCCACGCTTGCTGTGCTGGCCTCTGTCCGTGGCCCTACTTGAAACACCCAGCCGCCATCCTGCTAACCCTAGCATCAACCCTAGCCCAAGCCCGTCGTCATGCACCTTATCCGCAGCTTCCCCGTCTATGACGCCATCAACTTTGCGCCGGCCCGCTTCCTGCTGCCCTCCCGCACGGCCGAGTCCATCGCCGCCGCCAACGCCACGGGCAATCTGGTGCCCGAGGGCACGCCTGGACGGCAAGACCTGTCCGAGGACCTGAGCGCCATGAGCGCGCTGGGGGAGATGTACGTGACGGTGGGGCGCATGGGCACGCTCATCACCGTTTACACCTTCCTGCAGGTGAGTGAGGCACAGAGGTAGCTGCAGCTAGTCATCATCATCATCATTGCATGGCGTTCGCGACAGGCGTCATGATGCTGCAGCCGTCACGAAAGATGGCCAGGCAGGCCTCGTCAAGCAGAGCAGTCACTGAGTGTGTGTGTGTGTGTAGCTTGCAAAGATCTCCAGGAATCTTCAGGCCACAGCAACCAAGGCAGCCGAGTGGACCAATGAGCTCAAGGAACAGCACGGTAGCTGGGTTGAGCTGCAGCACAGCTTGCTCAACCGCGCCTACCGGCGTTCCCTTTCTTTATTTCCTTCTTTCTGATGCAGGCGTGCTGCAGCCAGGCCCAAGGGCCCGCAGTACAAGTTCCCCAATCACGCCTACCGGCGTTCCCTTTATTGTCCTTCCTTCTTTCAAGGGACGGCAAAGGGAGTAGGGCTGAAGCAGCGGCGCATCCATAGGGAAAGGTTTGGGGCGGGTTTAAAAGACCCTGGGGACGCTCACAGGGCCAGCCTACAACCTGAGCCGCGAGCTCTCACCGCCGGTGCCTGCCCGCCTAGCTGCTGCACCAGGTCCTTGATGCCAGACAGGTTGTCCTGCAGCGCCTGCTGCGTGTCCAGGTCCTGCTGCTGCGTCCCGCTGCCGCCAGTAGCAGTGCCGCCAGTGGTGGCCTGAGTGCCCGCCGCAGTGGTGGCGCCGGACAGCGTCGGCGGCACCTGCACCCTTACACGAGGACATACCGGTTTGCTACACATGGCACCTGCGAATGCCGTGTAATGATGATGATGATGATGACGATGATGATGACATGAGGACAGCCACTACACATGCAAATAGACGCCAGCTGGCGTCAGCTGAGCCTTGCTTGCTTGCTGTGCACGGGCCGGCCATGTGGGTCAACCCGATCCTTCATGCGCAGCAAGGCGGCACAAAGCCTGCCACAACCTGAAGACACCTTGCCGTGGCAGGCGCATGGAGCCTCGCCTGCACTCAGCGCCTCGCCTAACCTGTCGCACCTGGGCCAAGGGAAGGTCCAGAGACCCGGTGCCCTGTGCCCCAGCAAAACTCCCCGTGCCGTGCTGCTGCTGCTGCTGGGTGCCACCCCCTAGCGTCCCTCCCGCCCCTCCGCCACCACCACCACCGTCAGTCGTGAGCGACGGCTGCAGCTGCTGCTGCTGCTGCTGGGTGCCGTTGCCTGTGCCTGTGGTGGTGGTGGTGGTGGTGGTGGTAGGGGCCGGTGCGTCGGGAAGGGGCTGGTTGGGGTTGAAATCCAGCGTGATGACCTCCAGCTTGACGTTTTGAGCCTGCAGTGCGTTGATTGACGGGCAGTGACGGGCAGCGAGCCATCACTCCTTTGTGTTTTTGGTGTGAGTCCTTTGGGGGGGGGAGCGAGGCCAAGCAAGCAGTGTCCCTTTCAGTGCAGTAGCTAAGCAGGAGGCTTCCTGCGCAGGCAAGCTGGTGCACACGGCATGCGCAGCCTGCCTGCAAGGGGCAGCTGAGCGGTCAACTCACCCTCTGGGAGGCCCTTACGAGCCTAACCCTAACCCTAACCCTACCCTTGGCTCACCCGCAGCGAGTTGACGACGTGCTCGACAAACGTATCATCCCAGCCCTTGCCCTGCGCGCACGCACAAGCACAGTCGGCACACACAGCAAGGAATGTACAATTCGCACACTTCGCACGCACACATCAGGAGCTGGCGGCAACAGGTGCCTCAGACGGCCCGACAGCACGTGCCTGCATCGTGCTCGCACGCTGCCCTGGACCACTCCAATTGAGATGATGAGATGGAGAGTAGCACACGCACCTTGCCCTGGAAATTGGAAATGAGCACGACGCGCTTGGGCGTCTTTGCGGCGAGCCGTTCGGCGTCCAGCTTGACCATCATGTCGGCGGCCACCGTCAGCGCGTCAAGCACGTCGCTGTACCCTGCATGAGGGCGTGAACATGACGGTGGCCGCATACGGGAGTGCACGGTGAGCCCTCTCCTCTCCCGTTAGACCTCTCCTCTCCCGACCCTGGCAACCCGTTGCTGACCACCACCACCAGTGTGGATCATCAGCCAGATTCACGGCCACCTGCACAGGCCCTCCCTCCCTGATGCTCATGCACAGCATGAGCAAAAACAGCCTTTCCCTCTTGCCCAACCGTCCACGTACCCGTGCCCCTGGGCAGGTCCCTTGCCTGCTTAAGCGTCTGCACGTCTGGCAGGTGGAAGTTGTGCAGCACTTCGATGTGCAGGTACTGGTCGGGGTCGCCCTGGTCCTTGGCCTCCTGGTGCGGCTCGTTGCGCGTGTCTGCGGTGCAGAAATGCAGTTGCGCAACAACTCAATCCTTGTTTCCCTCGGGGGGCGGGTGGTGCGGTGCATGCATCGGTTGTGCGCACAATCGATTCTCTCCATTTTGAAGTAGAGCTCTGCTGTGAACAGGCAGCACAGACTGGGCGGCGGCGTGCACTGGAACCCAGCACCACCGGGCGCCACCCCCACCCCCCACAGTGCGAGATCTGTGATGGCCTGCCATGGGCGCTGCGTCCCGCTCACTGTCGGCTCCAAAGGCGACCAGCGCCACCTCGTGCGTCGGCTTGTTGAGCAGCTGCACGCACAAGCACATGCAGGACCATTGTGTGCACCGCAACGTTGCGCCCACGGACGCGACCAGTGCACGCAGGAGGCGGCGTGGTCCCCGGCGCTCTTGCCGCGGGCGGCATGGGCTGGCCGCACGTCAGCGATGTGGCATGGCCCAGGCACCGCGCTGCAGCACGTACCTTTTGCTCGACGACGCAGAGCAGGTACTCGCCCACGCTGGGCAGCAGCGCGTGCATGTGCGGCCCCACGTCCACCATCAGGCACATGAACTCCTGCACACCAGCTTGCACTACGCGATGCATGGGGCTGCGGACGGCCTGCTGGGAGCAGATGGAGGCGCTGATGAGATGGCGGCGGGGCACGCACCCGGTTCCGGTCGCCCATCCTGGCACTTCAGCTGGAACGATTCAGCGACGACCTGGGCGTCACCAGCGGCTGGTAGTGGGCCTCATCAGGTGCCGGAGGGCACACGGTGGCCCTACGGGGCAAAGCGCGCAAAGCGGTTGTCGGCGTCAGAACCTGCAAACAGCCACTGAGCACAGACTGAGATAGCGGCCCAGCCACACCGCTGCTGCCAGGATGGAGCTGGAGGGATTCTCTGGTTTGGGCTTCGTCGTTGTGGACCCACGCTTCGCCGCGCAGCGAGGCGAGGAGTTCACCAACACCTACCAGGTGCGCGTGCGCGCTAGCCGTGGGCGTGTCCTCGCTGGCTGTGGGCTCCGATCGCGTGCTGTGCGGCGACTTGTGCTCGCGGTCGAAGTGCGCATGGATGCACAGGCGGAGCAGCAGCGCCAGAGGGACCAGCAGGAGGTCAAGAGCTGGGGCGACTTCCTGGAGCCTGGGGAGGACGGCGGTGGAGCGCAGGACGTGGCAGCTGACCTCAACACAGGTGCGGAGGCGTGCAGGTTCGTGGGTCTGCACCGCACACGGTAGACCATTCGGCCTGGAAACACCGCCATGCCCGCGCAGAGATCCCGGAGAGCAACGTCGGCTTCAAGTTGCTGCAGAAGATGGGGTGGGCCAGGGGCAAGGGCCTCGGACGCAACGAGGACGGTGCGTTTCTCCGTGGGCGCCAGGACGAGCAGAGCCTGCAGCGCATGTGCCCGGCAGCACCGGGGTGGCCCACCCTAGCCGGCATGCGCCTGTGCTGGGGCCTCAGATGCAGCATTCACTGCGTGCAAGTCCTGCGACGTGCACCTCTCGCACCGCAGGCATCACTGAGCCAGTGCGGGCGGGCGTGGACGTGGGCGTGCGGCTGGGCCTGGGCAAGCAGCAGCAGGACGATCACTTCACCAACCCGGAGCTGGTGGAGCGACGGCGCCTGGAGACGGAGATCCAGGCCGGAGAGGACGAGGAGAGGCGCAAGAAGAGGGAGGTGAGTCGGTGCTGCTGCAGCTTGTGGTTGTGCACGTGGGGCTGCTTGGGCAGTGGGCAGTGCCGAGGTCTGTGGCGTGCCTGCAGGGCACTGGACGGTGTGATGCGCAACGCGTGTTCGTGTGCACCTGGACCTGTGCGGCACGTGCTTTTGTGGCCGTGACCCGCAGGCGGTGGCGGAGCGTGAGCAGAAGATCAAGGCCGAGGTGTCTGAGATCAAAAAGACCTTCTACTGCGAGGTAGGTTGTGCTTGTTGAGGGGACGGTGCGGCAGGGTCACTCCTGGTTGGCCCGGTCTTTTCTCTGTTTCTTCATGCGCAAATCCTAGCGTATCAGAATTCTGGGGTGCCACCACGGTGGAACCGTGCACGTGGATAGCTGACACGTACTGTCGTGGCGTGCCTTCACACACAGATTTGCGACAAGCAGTACACCAAGGCCATGGAGCTGGAGGAGCACCTGAGCTCGTACGACCACCACCACCGCAAGCGGCTGGTGGAGATGCGCGCCATGCAGGCCGACCGCACGCGCGACGAGCGCGTGCGCAAGGAGGCAAAGGCGGCGGAAAAGGAGATGCTCAGGCTGCACCAGCAGTGAGTGTTGTTGCGTGCGCCATAGTGAGAGCGTGCTCCCGCGGTCAGTTTGCATGGGTGGGTATGCACTCAGGGTTAACAGTGCAGACATGCTCACTTAGCTCGTTGGTGCAGCAGCCTGTACTCACTCCGCGATGCGTGGTGCGCTGGGGCACACACGCACACACAGGGCACAGCGCGCGCAGCAGCAGAGCCAGCAAGGCGGCGGCTCCGCCCCGCCTGCACCGCCTCCCCTCCCATCGTCTCAAGCGCCGCCCTTGCCCCCGCTCCCGTCAGAGCTGCCGCCACCCCTGCCACCTGGCCTGCCGCCACCGCTCCCTCCGCCACCTCCCCCAGAGGGTTCCCAGCAACAACCGCAGCAGCAGCAAGAGGAGCCAGTGGTGCTGGGCACGGGTGTGAGCTTCGGTTTCGGCGGCGGTGGAGGCGGCAGGGGCGCTGCTGCGGGGATGGCCGCTGTGGGTGCGGCTGGGCGGCTAGGGACAGCGGGGCGACGAGGCGGCATGGCAGCAGGCAGGTTGGCTGGGAGAGGGAGAGGGCAGGCGGCAGTGGCTGGGTTTGGCTGCTCCAGCAGCGATGACGAGGAGCAGCCGCCGCCGCCGACCAGAGGACCGAAGCGATGAGACAGGCGGCGAGCAGCTGCTGATTGCATATCTCTGCCAGACAGGCCGCGAGCAGCTGCTGATTGCATATCTCTGCCAAGTGTGCATGCAATGCCGTCGGGAGAGGAAGCTCTGCAGCAAGCGCCCAGGCACGCGATACAACGCAGCCCACCAGCAAGCGTGCACTCGTTACAAAAGTCAGAAGCCATCCTGCCAAGCCAGCGCAGCGTCACACCAGCGTCCCTACCAAACCTCTATCGCTATATCCGAAAGGTGCTGACGGGAGAGGTGGGTGATGCCGCCGCCGCCAGCCGATCCCTCAAGCTCGCGCCCCGCCTCATGGACTCTGTGGCGCCCCGCCGCCGCCGCCGCTGCTGCTCCCCGCCCTCGTCCTCCTCCTCGTCGTCATCCTCTGTGTCCAGGGCCAGGCGCATGGCTGTTGCCCGGCCACCAGCAGCCCGCCCTTGCTGCTCCTCCTCCACCTCCTCGTCCTCCTCTGCTGCCCCGTACTCCTCTCCATGGTCCCCTTCCTCCTCCTCCATGTACGCCACGCGGTGCGCGCCTTCCTCCTCCTGCCCTGCGCCCTCCTCCTCTTCTTCTTCCTCCCCGTCGCCGTCATCAAACTGCTGGTCCCCGTCCTCCTCCTGTGCCTCCCCTGCCGCCTGGTCGCGCTGCGGCTGCACGTCTGCCCGCTGGCCCTGCTGCCCCTCGGCCGCGCTCTTGTACTCCCACGCCCGCCTGCACATGGGGCAGCGCTGCTCCACGCTGCTGGAGAGCCACTTCTGGATGCACTGGATGTGGAAGGCGTGCCCGCAGGCGCCCCAGATGACGGGGCTGTCGTCGCCGGGGAACTTGCTGTCGGGCGGGCAGCCATCGTAGGCCGCCTGGCAGATGCCGCACACGTCCTCCCCGGCGTTCCAGGTCCATGCCGCCACCGCATGCCACCGCTTGATCGTGACCTTCATTGCGTACGCGGCCGGGCGCGGGCTGCTGCACGTTCGTGCGTTTGCGGCCAGGAACAGGAGTCTCTCCCCTTGGGGCCAGTGTGGTGGAGAAGCTGCTGGTAGGGGCTGGCGCGGGCAACTTGAGCTCTCCACGCGCTCCTCTTTTCTTCCCTCGAGTTTGTGCATGGTCAGGGCGGGAGCGAAAGGGAGCTCGGAAGCTCCCCACTCCCCCTATCGCGTCTACATTCCCTCAGACAGCCTGAACACTACACCAGACGCGCGTTGGTGCCCAGTCTTCGCCTACTTTCAGCAGTGCCAGGGTGTTCACGGCGAGAGCCGCACATGGCGAGGAGCAGCGCCTGAGAGGCGGCAGCGATGGCAGCAGCAGCCCTGGCGTTGCTGTGCGCAATTGGGCCACCTTGGTCTCGCGCGGTGGCCAGGCGGCCATGATGAAAGACAGCACAGGCCGCTCGCGCGTCGAGGTGTGGCACAGCGGCGGCGAGGAGGAGCAGCGGGACAGGAGCAAGGACAAGGATGACGCCGCGCAGGCCGGCGCATCTGCGGTGAGGGGCCGCTCTCGACTGTGCGACCCTGAAGTCGAGGTGCTCGCAAAAGCAGTGGAACCCACACTGACGCACGCATTGGCCGCGCTGCAGGTGCAGCAAGCGGACGCCGCACCTGCTGAAGACGTCCCGCTGCCGCTGGCGCCTCTGCGCGAGGAGGCGCGATCGTCTGGCCGCACGTCGACCACTCCTGCCGCACGTCCCGCCAAGCAGGCGGCAGCGCGAAACAAACAGGCGCTGTGGGAGACGTGGAGGCCGGCCTTCAGCGCGCTGCACCTGCTGCACCTGGCGGCAGACATCGCCGCGGCGAGGGTGAGAGGGCGCTCCTGGCCGCTCGTGCCCCAGCGTTCCGAGATGACTTCCAGGCGCCACAAGCGTTCCGGGATGCCGCATCCATCCGTCTTTCGCAGCCCAGGAAGCAAGAGGCAGCCAATGTGCACCACTGCAGGTGCCTGCATCATCACCACGGCGTGCGTTGTCGCCGTTGCCCGCAGGTGCTCTGGCAGCACGGCGGTGCCAACACGTGGGGCGCAGCAGCAGTGGCCCTACTCCTCGCGCACCTGGTCCTCTCAGCTGTCAACCTCGCCTCGCTATGGGCCGCACCGCCTCCCTTCTCCCCAGGCACCACCACGCTCCCGCAGCTCCCCTGGAAGACCTCCAAGTCCCACAACGCAACACCCGACACGCAAAGCAGCGCATCAGCAACGCCTGCGCAGCGGCCAGCACTCGCCACCTCTCTGCTGCTGTTCCCCGCCGCGCTGCTAGCGGCGCCGCCGCTGCTCGTCGCCACGCTCACCGCGCTGCACCTGCTGCCGCCGCTCATCCGCCTGCGGTGCGCCCTGGCAGCCCGCGCGGCGCAGCGGCAGCGCCGCCAAGCAGACGATGACGCAGCCGCTGCCGCTGCCGCCGCCGCCGCCGCCGCCACCACCCATGCAGCGCCAGCACCACTCCAATACACCTCAGCGGCTGGCAGCGTGGCGCGAGGGGCTGGGCGCGGGTCCAGTGTTCCTGATTCACCGCAGTACGCGCTACCTTCACGCCTGTCGGGAGAGCAGCCGTCGTCGTGGCGCGCCCAGCCTGTCAGCAGCGCTGACCGGTGGTCGCATCTGTCCATGACGAGCACGCAGCAGGCGGCGCGGTTGGTCACGCAGGGCGCCACGCAGCAGGAGCAGGAGCAGCGGGAGTGGGAGGCGCAGCAGCAGGTTACATCGTGGGACCATGCGCCTGGCATGGAAGGAGACGATGATGTGCAGCAGCAGCAGCAGCAGCAACAACAAGCACCCAAAAAGCAGCAGGACCTGCAGCAGCAACCACACGTGTCGCCGCTGGTGCACTCGTCCGTGACGGTCAACCGCCTCTTCTGCATGCAGCTGCGGCTGCGGCGGCACCGCCCCGGGCTCCTGCTGGTCTGGACCCTCGCAGGGTCTGCGCCCATGCTGGTGCTGCAGGTGGTGGCCCTAGCCGTGGTCCCGGACGACGAACACACTGCGCTCATTGTCGCCATCGGCGCGTCATGCCTCAGCATAGCAGCAGCCGTAGCGGAGGTGATCAGCGAAGCTCCCCGCATGGGCCCCGTAAGCCCTCTCAGCCCCAACAACTATGGCATGGGAGCCAATGAGCTCACTCTTCTGCAGCGGGCGCTGTCAACCGTGTCGTCCGCTCCATCCAGCCCCAGGGCGCCACAGCACAGCAGCTTCAGCATGTCAGGACAGGAGGGCGCCGACCGGCGTAAGTTTGAGGGCGCAGCGGACGCAGGCGGCAGCTTTCCAGGCAGCACAGCAGCAGGGACGCAGACCGCCACTGCGTGGGGGCCCAGGCTGCACCGCATGGCCCAGCGGCCGCTGCAGCTGTCGCGGCGGGCGGCGCAAGCCCTAACTCGGGTCTTTGCCTCCATGTGGGCCACGCTACGCCACCGCGCCGGCGTCGGCATCCCACTCCCTGCGCCCTGGCCGCAGCGGCTCACTCAGCCCTCCTCCATGCTGCCGCTGCCAAGCCCTAGCGCGCTCACGCCGGCGCAGCGGGCGCTGGTCATGCGGCTGGCGCTGCACCGCCGCCACGTCACCTTTGCCAACGAACCCGCACTCAAGCTCGCGGGCGGCAGCGACGTGCTCCTCAGCCCGCCCTCCGTCAACGGCGTTGCCACCCGGCGGCAGCTCGCCACCACCTCCAGCATGCACCTCACCAACACCAACGCCGGCACCGCAGTGATGCGTGCCGCGGCCTGCGCTGTGACTGGCCCGGTGCTCACCTCTTCCGTGGTGCTGGTGACTCAGCCTGCGGGAGGGCTGATGGCGTTGGCGGAGGCGCTCGCACCGCCAGAGGTGCTCCCCGCTTCACCCGTCGTGTTTGAAACCCTGGAGCCGCAAGGCGCTGCAGCTGCGGCTGCAGCTGACGCGTGCGGCGGCGGTGCTGGTGCGAGCCCGACGCACGCCGTGTTTGCCACGCCTGGTGCCGTGGAAGCGGCGGCGGCGGCGGCGGCGGCGCCGGTGCGGTGGTGGGCGCCGTGGCGCAGTGCCGCCAAGGGCGTTGCCACATCAGGCAACGACGTCCAAGGCACGGCGCACGTTGCGATCAGCATTGGCACGGCGGGAGGTGGTGCCTGGTCTGGCAAGCGCGGCGGCAGCGGGGATGGAGCTGGCAAGCAGCTGCAGCAGGGTGTGCGCGGGAGCGCTGGCGGGCTAAAGCAGCAGCAGCAGGAGCAGCAGCAGCAGGAGCAGGATCGGCCGTCGCTGCGTTTGACCTGGGCCGCGAGCGACGACATGTCTGGCAACACGCGGGGGCTGACGGCGCTGCTGGGGACGCTCATGCCGCACGCGCTCACGCACCTGCAGCTGTGCGACGTGCGGCTGCACCAGGAGGCCTACCAGGTGCGGTGGTTGGCAGGGCGCTCGCAACCAGGCACTTCCGTTTGCATTTGACCAATTGCATGTGCGGCACATTTGGCAGCACAGCGCTCTGGAGTCCCCTGCAACACAAGCACTAACTCTTGCCCTTGATGCGATGGCCTCAAACCTTGTGCTCATTGCGTGCCATGGTTGCACACGCCCCACCCCCCCGCAGGCCCTGGCCAAGCACCTGCAAGACCCCGCGTGCCAGCTCCGCAGCGTGGCCCTCAAGGAAATGAACCTCAGCGGCGCCGCCATGCACCACCTGTGCACGGGCCTGGCGCACAACGGCTCGGTGCTGGACCTGGACATGAGCTCCAACCGACTCAACCAACTGGGGCCAAAGGTGCTGCAGGACATCAGGGCCATGCTGCAGGACAATGGCTCGCTGCGGTGGCTGGGACTGGCATATACAGGTGAGGCCTTGTTTGCTGCAGCTCTCGCATTCTCGCCCGGCAACTCGGGGAGCTGCTGAAGGGTCAGCTCACTCTGCCCCGCAAGCGTTAGGCGTGTGTCTTGCAATTGTCTTATGATGAGGCTGCCAGTGCATGGGGCCCCAGCTTGCTGTCTGACGGTGGTGGAGCTGGTCCGCGAATGGGACGCACGACTGCTTGCTCGTCGCATCAAAGCTCTACTCACGCTTGCCGCACGCCACGCCGCGCCGCGCACACGCCTCACGCAGGTCTTGGGTCGGAGGCTGCTGCCGAGGTGCTGCTGGGCGCGTCGTGCAGCTCTTCCCTGACCCACCTGGACCTGTCTCAGAACCACGTGGGCGACTACCTGCCCGCCGTGCTGCTGTGCGCGCCGCCGTACCAGCCAGGGCAGGGGAAGCCGCCGCCGCTGCAGAAGCTGAACCTGGGCTTCAACTGGATCCAGGTGCGTGATGCTGCGCATACTGTATGCATCTGTTTGGATATCTCAATGCACAGCCCTGAGTGCCAGCTAGCGTGGGGTGTTTGCTTTCCTTAGCAGTTTGCGTGCAGCATGGCTGGTGCTGACGCTGCGTCCCTGGCTCACGCAATGTGCGCCCTTGCCACGCGTGTGCCGTGCAGGACTGCCTTCCGGCATGGCTGGCGCTGTGCCTGGTCCACTTCCCGGAGCTCACGCACCTCTGGCTCGACCACAACGGCGTGGCGCTGCAGCAGCAGCACCTGCAGCAGCAGCGCAGGCAGACGCCCAAAGGCTCCGCGGCACGGCGGCAGCAGCAGCAACAACAACAGCAACAGCAGGGGGTCGGCACTGGCGGCGGTGGCGCAGCCAGCGCCACCTGGTAAGTTGCACTGCATGTTTATCTGTGCATGAGCTGCGGATGGCCTTGCGGGATGAAGTGCAACAATGCATGACTCACCATGACTCACCACATGTTTGACACCTGGGATGGCACTTGCAGGTCGCCGGACGTACCTGGCGCAGAGGCGCTCTCACAAGCAGCCGTCGCCCAGGGCAGCAACAGCAGCAGCGGCGCAGCAGCCGGAGGAGCAGGAGGCCAGCGTTGGTCCAGCGGAGGCGCGGTGGGGCGCGCAGCGCAGCAGGTGGATGCTGCGTTCCGCGGTATGATGCTCATGGCACACCTGGAGGCGCTGCCGCAGGTGGCCGTCCGCATGCACACGCTGCAGGTGAGCGCTTGGGAATGGCAGCCGTGGGCGCCACCCTGGCAGAGCCACCTAGAGCTGGAGCACAGGTTGTTAATGTTCGACTTTCTCTTATCCTCACTACCAGTGAGGTGCTGACCTTCCCGTGTCCATTGCGTGTGGTGGTGGTGCACTGCCTGCAGCGCCTGGACCTCTCGGGCATCGCCCTTCCCAGCGAGTTCAAGCCGCATGCCGGCCCCGGCCTGCGCTGCTCCTGGGCCCCTCCGCACTCGGCCTCGCGCCCGCCATTCCCCACCTCGGCCACCGCACCCACCACCACGGGCACAGTCGCCACGCTGCAGCCCTCCGCTTCGTGGACCAGCGGCTTCAGCATGCCAAACTGGAGCCGCACCCACGGCGACGCTTCGCCGCCCTCCACGCCCGGTCCGCCATCCCACGCACCAAACACGCCTCTCGCTGCCGCTGCCGCTCCGCCAGCCGAGCCGTGGCCACAGGCGGTGCAGCTTCCCGAGTCGCTGGCCCTGCTGCTCGTGCAGCCAGGGTATTCGCTTGACATTGGCGCGGCGCCGTGGACGGAGCTGACGCCGCCGCAGCTCGTGGTGGCGATGTACGCCTTCTCGGCAGCGCAGTCGCGGATGGTGATCACCAACTCGGCCGCGGTGCGCAGCGCGAGGCGCTCGACGGCACACAACACGGCGACGCGGTGCAGCAGCACGACGAGCGTGTTCCCCAGCTCGTCGGTGCACACCGCAGCGGTCGGGCCGGCGCTGGAGGAGGCGCTGCTTGCGCTGCACGCGGGCGCGGATCAGCATCGGAGCGGTCCCGCAGGGGTGGGCGGGGCGGCAACAGCCGCGAGCAGGCTGCTCCGGACGCCTTCGGCGGCGCTGACAGCTGTCAGTGGCAGCTCCGCTTACACGGCAGCAGGTGAGTCGACCTTGCCGGCTGCAGAACGCGGGCAAGGGAGGGACGAGCTGGCCGACAACGAGAGTGCCGTGTACTGCTTTGTGCATGCTCGTGCATGCAGGCGCGCGCCAAACCAGCCTCCCGCTCTTCATCTCAAGTGGCGCTGGCGCGGCGCCACCCGGCACGTCCCTTCGCGCCCTCACGTCCTCGCTCGCGACGGGCAGCGGTCCACTGTCGCACCCTCCCACTCTCGGCGACTCAGCCCCGCACGCCGCGACAACAGCAGCGCGAGACGGCGGCGCAATGATCACCAACGCAAACGCCACGTCCTCCCCTCTCAGCATGCTGCGCCTGGCGCATTCCGCCGCGGCCGGTGGCCCCACGCCACACATGGCTCTCTCATCAATGACTGGCACCTCTCCCGCCTCCAGCATCTTCAACACGCGCGCCACGGGAAACGACCCCGACATGCCCACCGCCACCCTCCCGCCACGCCTACCAGCCCCTGACGCCTTCACAAGCAACGCCAACAACACGCCAGACAGCGCCGCACCACCCACAATGGTGCCGGCATGGCCTGCCGTCGTCCCGACCACGCTCTTACCACCATCGCAAATGCCGCCACTGCCCTACTCCGGCACTGTACCAGCCACCGCCACGGCGTGGCCTGCGCCGCTTCCAGGCGCACCACAGCTGGCCTTCCCTGCTCGCTCCGTCCGCCACGGCAGCAGCCCCCAGGCGCCCCTGCTATGGGCCCAGCTGCAGGCCACTGCCACAGCAGCTCCCACCACAGCTGCTGCCACGGCGCCCCGCGGCCGTGCGGCGAATGCGCTGGCGTGGCTCACCCGCACCGCTCCTGGCCACATGGGCGGGCGCAGAGCCTCCTCCTCGAACGGCCAGCGCGGCGCTGCTGACCATGCTGGTCGTGCGCCGATGCAGCTGCAGCAGCCGCCGCTGGCTGCGACGCTCGCAGGCGGCATGGCATTGCAGCAGCAGCAGCAGCAGGTGGTGATGCTTCCTGGGAGGCAGCGGGGAGGCAGCAGCGGTCAGAGCCAGTGGCAGGAGGTCACGGCGGCGATGTGGGGCGGCGGCGGCGGGTCAAGGCATGCCAGCAGCTCGTCCCAGCTTCAGGTGCGGCCCGTGTGTGTCTCTGCAGTAGCGCCGCGAAAACAGCGCAGCGTTACTGTTTAACAGCGCAGCGTTACTGTTTTGCAATCAGCTGGGCTTCACACGGTGCACACACTCGGCACATGGGCCACCCTCCAGGCCTGCACGCTGACACACAAAAATTGAGGCTTTGCTGCTGTTGCCGTCTGTGATGATCCGCAGGCCCGTTTCATGTCCGGCAGCAACCCTCGCTTTGGCATCTATCCTCGTGCCTCATCCCTCCGCGGCCGCGGCACCAACACCACCTCCCGCTCCTCTCACCTGGGCCGACTGCTGCCCCGGCACGCCGCCAGCTCCACCGGCCAGCTACCCACCAGCTCCCACCAGCTACCCACCAGCTCCATGCCTGTCTCCCGCACATCACTGGGACGCAGTGGTGCCGGCGGCGGCTGGGTCGCCCCGATGGTCACGCCGGCGGGCGTTGTGGGTGGGCAGGGACCGGCCAGCTCGCCGTTCATGGTCATGGACTCGGCCGAGTGGATGACGGCGTCTCTGGGGTCGTTCGGGGGCGCGATGGTGGACCAGCTGACACCGCCAAGGTGCGTTTTGTTGATTGATGGGCCTTGCTGTGTTGGTTGATGGGCCTTGCTGCATGGGGCGTGGATGCACACGGTGCCGCAGGGACCACAAGGCAACGCACAGGGTGCAGTCACGAGTGTTTGCTTGTGCACGGCGTTGTGGTGTACTTGCTTGCAGGGCGATGCGCAGCGGCGGAGCAAGGGCGAGTGAGTCTGGGCAGCAGCAGGCGCTCTTCACCAACCCCTCCCCAGTGTACGCACTCATCACCACCATGGACGATGAGGGCTTGGGCGGCGAGGGCTTGGACGAATTTGCCATGGCCAACGACGACGTGAGTACGGTGGTCCATACCAGGTGTCCACACCTTGACAATGTGCTCCACGCGCTGCACAACTCCTAGATTTGCCGCCAACCAAGCAGCAATCACGCCCAGCATTACAAACACCCTTTTTGGCCACACCACCCTGTTCCGCGCTGCGCAGGTCTTCACCGTGCTAGACGGCGACCTTGAGTCCGACACCTCTGAGCCCGCCGAGATGTGGATATCCTACGCCAGCCGCCCCGAGCTCAACAGCGCTGCCGCCAACATCCTCACCTCGACCACTCCCAGCGGCTTCATCCAGCCACCCCCTCCCGCTCAGGGCACCCCGCCACCAGCCTCGCCGGGCAGCGGCAGCGGCAGCGGCTACGCTGGAGGGGCGGGTCTGCCTGGGTCGCGGCGCACGTCGCACGAGCTGCCACGCGTTGGCTCAGCGGCGGCGGCGGCGGGTGCGGGGCGCGGGCGTGCGGCGTCGCTGCTGGGTAGCCGCCTGTCGATTAGCAGCCAGGCGAGTGGCTGGATGGCGAGTAACAACCGGGCCGGGTCAGCTGCCTTGTCTGGCAGCGGCGTTGTGGGTGGCGTTGCTGCAGCAGCTGCTGGCGGCGTGGTGGGTGGTAGTGGGGCAGCGTCGCTGTCCAGGACCAGGTCGGCGCAGGCGCGTGGGGCTAGCGGCAGCGGGCCCTTTTCCGGGCAATGGATGAGGGCAATGCACGGCACGGCATCCCCGGCTTTGGCGTCGCAGCAGCAGCGGCAGCAAGAGCTGGTCATGAGCTTGGAACTGGGCGCGAGCAGGGTGGCGCCGCCACCGCCGTTGCCTCCCCGGTCTGCCTGGTTTCTTGACAGCATGGCGCTGCAGCAGCGAGGCGGGGCGTCACGGCGCGGCGACGGTATCGTCGCCGGTGCGCCGCCCTCGCCTCCCACAGCGTCGCAGCAGCAACGCGCCGACAGCTCCAGCTCACCAACGCCGCCCTCGCCCACCTCGGGCGCATCGCACCGGCACCAGCGCACTAACAGCGGATCCGGCCCACCAGCGTCACCCAGCGCGGCATACGCATCCGTCTTTGCGTCGGTTGCCGGCGGTGGCGGTGGCAGCAGCAGCAGGTGGGCGCAACGAGGGGCTGTGGCTCCCCTGCCGCCGCCGCCGTCGCCGCCGCAGCAGCAGCAGCACTCCGCTGGGCCACTCACCTCGCTTGCGCCGATGTCAAGGAGCCCGTCGACTGCGTCGCACGTGGATCAGCTACCGCTGCCGTCGTCGCCAAGGCCACCAAAGTCGCCCCGGCTCCCCGCCACCGCCTCTTCCTCCTCGCACACAGGCTCGCAGGCACAGCAGCAGCAGCAGCAGGGTGCTGGCAGTGCCTCACCCACAGCGGCTGGCAGGTGGTTTAGTGGAGCGTCGAGTGATGCCGCACAACGACCATCGTGGGCCGGGCAGGGGATGGGCGCAGGACAGGGCGGTCCTGTGGCGGAGGCGACTGAGGATTGGGATGCTGCCTCAGATGGCGCGTCTGCGTCCGCACGCCCCACAACTCAGCGCCTGCAGCAGCAGCAGCACCAGCCACGCCAGCATGCTGGCTGGTGGGCGCAGCTGGTCCCACGCTCCCTTGTGCGGGGCCAACTCGCTGCTGATGCGGGCCAAGGCGTGCAGCAGCAGCCAGCACCTGCTCAGCAGGTGGCGCGCGCCGCGCCGCCCTCGCCCACTGCCAACGTTTCGATTGACGACCACATCGCGCCGTCGAGCGCCAACGCTGCAGCAGCACCGCTATCGCGTGGCGTGCAGGGCGCGGAGGCGGCGGAGCTCCAATTCGTTGACTCTGACGCATCACCGGCTGCCGCAGCTGCGTCAAGGGGCACGCTGCCAGGCGACATCGCGGCGACGCTTATGCTCAGCAGCAGTGACACGTCAGCGTCGGCGCGCTCGCTCGGGTCCCAGTCTTGCGCCGTGGCACCTGGCACCACCATCGTGCCAATGGTGGGCTCTCGGTACGTCAGCCCAGCGCGCTCTGGCGGTGGCGGTGGCTCTTCCCGCTTCGGCAGGCCGTTGGTGCGTGGCGCAGCAGTCCCTGCCGCACCTGGAGGGCAGCAGGAGGCGTCAGGCGGTGACGACGGCGAGGATGCGCCGAGCCTCGGCGTCGGCTCCGCTGCTCAACTGCTTGGCAGCGGTGGCAGCGCAGGCGCCGGCAGCAGCAACGGTGGAGCGCCGCCTTCGTTGATGCTTTCTCGCGGGAGCTCATCCCTCGCGGGCAGCGGTGGCGGCGGTCCTGGCAGTGTGTCGCTGAACCCGGTGCCTTCCGCCTCCTTCCGTCACCACGCCATCGTCAACAGCAGCATGCGCTTGGGGCGGCCTGCGAGCGCGTCATTCGAGTGGCACCCGCAGAGTCCTGGTGGCGACGGACTCGCCCGCAGCACGCAGCTGTCTCAACACCAGCACCAAGCGCACCAGCTCCTGCAGCACCAGCAGCGGCAGCAGCAGCAGGGGAGCAGCAGCGGCAACGCAGCGTGGGGCGCGCTGGTGCCCGTGAGTGAGGCGGGGCCGCGGGTCAGCAGCCTACTGGGCAGCAACTCGCTGCACACGACGGGCAGCGTGACGCACCACCTGACAGCGGCCTCGTGGCTGGCGACGACCACGGGCGCGCATGGCGGAGGCACCAGCAGCAGCCACCACAGCAGCATCGACCTTGCGCCGGGGCACGTGCCGAGCTCGATCGGCAGCGTCGAGCTGTGGGCGATGATGGGCACGGGAGGGGCCAGGGGGCAGGACAACGGCAACACCGGCGGTGCGGCGACCGCGACGGCGCCAAGCAGCACGATGGCAAGCAGCGCCGGGCACGTGGCGAGCGTGATTGAGGCGATCAGCGTGCTCGGCGCGGGCGATGGCGGCGCTCGGACTTCGCAGCGGGGCAGCCGCGACGGGACTGACGGGACGGAGTGCTCGGAGCCCCGGTGAGAGCGGTGCCTCTCTGTTTGGGCTCAGCTTTGTGCTATCGATCCGCGCCGCTCGAGACGCGCCACTCGAGCGCCACTCGAGACGTCCGCAGTCCCCCATCGTCCTTCCCAAACACGTGATGCCGCTGATGCTGCTGCGCCTGCGCTTGCAGGACGTCCCATGGTGGTGCGCCGAACCCCTTCGCCGCCATCGCTGGCAGCAATGCCGCGAGGGCGCCCGTGGCCGCTAGCGTGTCGCAGCTTTTGGGCATGACGAACGCTGCTGGCGCGGAGGACGACGACGAGTCTGCCGGGGCCGGCACAGGGCTGGAGGACAGTCCAGCGCTCGTAGACAACTACAACTACAGCGCTCTGGCCGCGTCCTTGCGTGGCGCAGCTCAAAGCGCCCACGCGGCGCCGCCTGGCGGCGATCCGACCAGCGCGGCTGGTGGCGGCGGCGCGAGCAGCGCGATCTACTACCAGGCGCAGCGCAGCAGCAGCGTCATGAGTGGGTCGGCCGCGGGCCAGCAGCACAGCAGCGGTCAGACCAACGCGAGTGGGGCTCTGATGAACCAGGTGCTGCAGAGCCACGTGACGACCAGCAGCAATCGCAGCTCGCTCGGAGCCGGAGGCACGGCGCAGTCGCTGGGCGGTACGTCCTCCCAGGTGAGCGGCGCAGGAGCTGCTTGTCAGCGCACTCGTCGACGCTGCGTGCCGTGGACGACGCACCTGGTAACTCGCGACCGCTTGGCCCCAACCACAACTTCCCTCGTGCGCCGCCTCGCAGGTCCAGCGCAGCGCGGTCGGCTCGCTCTACAGCGGCAGCACCGTCGACCTCAACGTGCAAGTGCTTATGTCGCACCTCATCTCGCACAGCCACCACGCCCACGCCCAGCACCCGCTCGCCACGCAAGGCAGCTCCGGCTCCGCTCCTGGCAGCAAGCCCGCCCCCCTGTCCGGCCCATCCCACCACCAAGGCTCCGCCCGCCAGCCCTACTCGCACGACACCATGCGTGGTGCGCCCACCTCGGCGCCCTCCGTCAACGCACGGTCAAGCTGGGGCATCCCCACCACTGGCGACAGCTTCAGCACCATCTCACCCTCGCCTTCCATGCCAAACCGCACCTCTGGGCTTGCACCGCACCCGAGCGGCACGACTACTCACGGCGGCCCCACAACCGTCTCCATCGGCACCACGCCAACCACCTCCCTGCTAGCATCACCCAGCTCCATGGAGTTCCGAGGCAGCACTTCGAGCAATGAGGGCGCAGGCGTGGGCCGGCAGCACTCCCTCCCGCGCCACACCAGCACCACCACCACTGCAACTCCACCCACACTGCCACAAGCAAACCGCCAGCCAGGCACCGCCATCCCTCTGGCAGAGCTGGTGCTGCAAAGCAGCCTCTACCAGCCCACCACCACCACCACCACGCGCCCAACCGCCCCAACCGCTCCAACCGCTCCAACCGCCGCACCTGCCGCACCCGCGTCCCCACGGCGCGTCACACTCAACCTCGCGCCAGAGTACGCACCCGAACCCATAACCGCCGCCACCTTACCGACGACTGCTCTGGCCGCTGCAAACAGCAGCGCCGGCGGCAGCAGCGGCAGCAGCAGGCCGCTGCGGATCGTCGCCAGTCGGGCCGCAGCCGCCGCTGCAGCCGCCGCAGCAGCCGCCGCTGCAGCCGCTGCAGCAGCCACCTCCTCCTCCGCTATCCCCCTCGAGGCTTCTCAACCCACCATCCTGCAAACCACCACCTCCTGGGGCGCGACGTCAGGAGCACCAGCAGCACCCACACGTCTCACCGCCATCACAACCGCCACCCACCTACCCACCTACCCTTCAATCGCCGCCAGCGCAAGCGCAAGCGACGCGCACGCCACCTCCACCTCCCAAGGCTCCTCTGCAGCAGGCGCAATCACCGCTGCACCCGCACGCACGTCGCATGGCGTGCCGTGGCTACCCGCCGTGTCAGCAACCCTGCCAGCAAGCCTGCCAGACCCTAACTCCAACCTCCCCGCGCGGTGGGCGCAGCAGCAGCGGCTACGCGCGCGCCGGCTCAGCCGCAGTGCCACCACCACGGTCCTCCCACACCACAGCCACCTCCCTCCACCTCCGCCTCTCCTCCCACCACCGCCCATGCCAACATCGCTGCCGGCGCCTCATCAGCACCCGAGGGACCCGCAGCCACTGCAGCAGCTGGCAATGCTGCTCAGCGCAAACACCTCCCACACCTCCTGGCGCGGTTACCCAACTGCTGCCCACGGCGGCGGTAACGGTAACGGTGCTGCCCCCACCGCGCTCCGCCAGCCCCGCGCCGTCTTGATGGTCGGCAACTATGATGCCGGCTCGGTGCTGCACCTACCGCTCCGTGAGCTGCTCATGCCGCTGTGGGCGGCGGCAGTGGCGCCGGCACTGCTCCAGCCTTCCAACCCGCCGCGCGAGCAGCAGCTGCTGCCCACGCAGCAGCCGCAGCAGCAGCGAGGGCAGGCTCTGCAAGGGCAGTCGCTGTACGTCCACCTGTCGACTATGGACGCGTTGCTCGCCGCCGGCACCGTCGAGGTGACCTCGCTGGACTCTGCAGCGGGTGGAATGCAAGCGGAAGCAGGAGGCGCGCTGCCGCCTTGCGGTTCGAATGGTGCGGCAGCGCCGGCGGAGGTGGCGTCAGCGGCGCCGTTGGCGATGAGCACGGGTGAGATCACGCCGTTGGACTCCCAGGCTTCACCTGTTGCCCCGCCGCTGCCGCCGCCGCCTTCTGGTATGGGTGCGTCGCCACCAGAGCCATCACCAGAGCCGCAGGCGACAGTGGCGGCACTCAATGCAGCGGAGCTAGTGGGTGGGGTGCTTGGAGGTGCAGCTGGGAGGGCAACCACCCGGAAACCGCCACCAGCAGACCTGGACGACGCCGCACGGCCGCTGTCATCGCAGCCAAGCCCTGGGCCCCCCAAGCTGCACGCCTTCCCCGGGCTGCGGTCGCTGTCCGGCCAGCCTGCTGACGTCCCCGCCGCTGCTGCTGCCTCCACCGCCCTCCCACCACCGCCACCAGCACCGCTGGCTTCTGCTCCGCAGCAGCTGCTGCTGCGCGACGGCACCGGACGGGCGTCTGCCGCTGCCGCCACCAGCCCCGCAGCGGCGGCTGCAGCTGCAATCGGCGCTTTCCGCGCCGCGACCGCCACGTCCCCCACCTCGGCCTCCAGTGCTGCGGCTGCTGCTGCTGGCGTTGGCGTTGGCGCAGGCGCTACTGCTGGTCCCTTTGCCCGAGCGACAGCTTCCGCGGCGCGCCCCGCGGCGCCCTTCACCCGCGCCTCCCACGGCACGCACGCATACGCCGCCGACGCGCCGCACCCGCCACAATCGCCGCAGCCATTCACCGGGTCCTCAGCCACCGCCCACCCTCCAAGCAACCGCTCATCTGCCGCGCACTCCTCCTCCGCCGCAGCAGCCACCGCCGGCCTCCCGCAAGCGCACCTGCAGCAGCAACAGCAGCAGCAGGTGGTGCAAAACTCGACCCAACAGCCGCAGTGGAGCGTCGCGTCGATCCCGCCCGTCACCACCACTCTGGCGCACCCGGGGCAGCAGTTCCGGTGGTTGGAGCTGCACCTGGTGGGCGTGCCTGAGGCTCAGGACCTGGCACTGGACGCGCTGATGCACCTGGTGCACCTGACGCACCCGGCGTACGCGGCGCGGATCGAGCAGCAGCGCAGCCTGCAGGCGCAGCAGCGGCAGGTGCAGCAGCAGATGCGGCAGTGGAATGCAGCGGCGGCGAATGCCGGGCAAGGTGGTGGTGGTGGTGGGGTGGGTGGGGCGCATGCGTGGGCGCCGGCAGCAGTGAGAGCAGCGGTGGAGCAGCGCGTGCGGTGACGGACGATTCCTCCTTCACTGCTGCCGTCGTTGCCGCCGCACCCCTCCTCTGGTGCGGTGTGAGGCAAAGTGCGGGGCGGGGCGATGGGGTGTTCAGTTTGTCGCGTGCTTGCCGGTGCTTACCGACAGTCAAATGAGGGCGTGTTGCCATCCGCTTTGATACCTCGGGACAGGGTTGGTATGGATACCTGTGCCGATTTTGGCCTGCAGCCATGGGGCGCTGCAGGTGGGGTGGTAAATGCTCGTTGGAGAGCTGGCTGGCGTGCTTTACCTTGTGCAGCCAGCCTGAAGGGAGCCCTTGTGCAGCCAGCTTGAAAGGAGACTCTCTCTCCTTGCCGGATCGTGTGATATGGTATGCGTGCACGGGTGTACGCGAGTTTTTGTCCGCCGGCCAAGGGCCGTTTTTGCGTAAGGCCAGGGCCACAGCCCTCTAGGTGGAGAGGCAGGCGCGTACAGACGTGATACAGAGGGGCGTGATATGCGGCGTGGCGATGCGGCTGGTGCGCAGCACACACTGTGCAGGAGAGCCTGCTCGCTTTGCGCTGATTGCAGAGGAGGGTCGCTGTGCTTGGTTGGCCTGGGCTGCGCAGAGGCAGCACATGGTCACTTTGGAAGGAGCGTTTGCCGGCGCCGCCAGTTGTGGCTGCTGGCGGGTAATGACTGCCCAGACGATCACTGCGTCAGTCTGGTCTCAGCTTTGCCTGATGGCGCGCAGATGCCTCGCCGCCTGACCATGTGCCAAGCAGCAGAAGGCTCACTGACTGCCTCCCTGATGACTGATGTCGTGGAAATGGTCTCCTGGAAAAGTGTCTCGCTGCGTGGCCATGATGAACCCTCATGTTGGATGGCAAAGTGGTTCGTCAGGCTCGCCTCTAGGTGGCCTATAAGGACTTGGAGCGCACTTCGCCCTGCTTCCGGCCGCCCACCTGACTCCTGAAAGTGACTCTGCATATATCCTGGAGAGGCCAGGATCTCAATGGGCTTTTTGTCGCCCTTTACCTTTAGTTTGCGGGTAACTGCTAGCAGGGGGGTAACTTAGTTTAACGGCTTGGATTGGTTGGATGGTGGGTGGGTGAACCGATGACGGGTGTCACTGTTGACACTGGCCGGTGCCCCATTAGATGAGGAAGCGTGGGAGAAATGACGAAAGTGATAGATGATGTGGGCAACGGGAGACGAGCAATGGAAGGCGGACTGTTTCGCTGGGCCAGGGTGAAGTGGTGGGCCAAGGCCAGCTGGAAACGTGGAACCGGACAGGTTGCTTTGTGCCTTCGCAGCAGGGTGTATTGGCCGTAGCTGGTGGCGCTTTGCCACAGGGCCGTTTTGTCTTCTTACCTACATACGCTGCCACTACCGCACGCGTGTGTGTGTGTGGCCAGGGTGGCCATCTCATAAAGCAGCGCTTGACGTTTTGCGCCATCGCCCGCCTTCCCCAGGCTGGCAGGTGTTGGGTGATGTGGCAGCTGCTGCAGCACACGCCCGTTGCGTGTGCAGAATCGCCCCCGACATTATGTCGCCAACTGAGGCCTGCGAGACGCAAACCTGCCTGTGGAGTATACGCTGTGACGAAGAATGTGGGTCCTGCACATAACCGTGTGACTGCGCTGAGCAGGGGCCTGTGCCGCCACCATGCCACGGCATGCGACCAGGGCCTGCCGTCACATGGTTAGCGCGTAAGGAGATGACTGCTTTTCTGCTTGGCGGCGTCTGCGCTTCATGACGTCGGGATGTGTGCAGCCTGGCAAGGGGGCCTAGAGTCCGCGTCGTCCCTGCCCGTCAGTCGTCTTCTCAACAACAGCAATTGTGGCACTGGCTCTTTACTAGCGGGTCGTCCATTGGGTGTGAAGTTTCTCCTGCCTCCCTCCCACAGTGCTCTAACGCTACTCAAGTCAACGTGTGCGCCATTACTGCTTGTTCCTTCATCCCACCACTACTGCTTGCTCCGCTGCACTTCCCACCTTCAGCCTCGCCGCAACCCGTGGCCGCCATACCGGCGCAGGGGTTGCGCCCAACTCTTGCTGGTGGGGACGCTCATAGCCAAAAGGGGAATAGCTCGCACTGCAGGCGACGTCGCCCACACGCGCATACTGCATGCCCTATCCTCATGGCCACGGCGACCCTCACCTCCTTGGCGGGGGGCGCTTGCATGACTCCTGCATGTGATGGTGCACTCAATAGTGCTCAGTGCTCTGCTTAGGGCATCACACACTGGCTGGCCGCGCTGCCGCCTCGATAGACATTCCTTTGCTGCGCAACCACGCCCTGCGCTGGACTGCGTGGCTGGCATGCGGACCCATGGCTTCGACACCTTCCTGCCCTCTGGCCGCTGCCAGCTCTTAACACCCCAATGCACCAGCAATCAAATCAAATTGCAAACATCAGTACGGGAGCGTGCAGTGTGTCGCAGTCTGCTGAGCAGTTGAGACCGAGAGGCCATCCTGAGCACGCCAGTCAGTGTCGCTTGCACTTTGCCCCCGTCAAGAGCTGAAGATCAGCACCAAGAAGATCAGCACCAAGCCAGGGGCAGTCATTCAGAGCAAGCAGAGAAAGAGCGTCAGACGGCCTTGTGCGAGCTGACGACATGCAGCTGCTCGCGGTGCTTGAGGCGCGCACGGTTGTGCAGCAACAGCATGGCCACGCCCATGATGGCCACGCCTGCCTGCCAAAATGCCGTCAGAGCGCCCTGCACGCAGAACACGCACAGGAAGCCCTGGCCACTTGACGCCGCTTGGCACGATTCGGCAAGCACTGTACTCGAGGCGTTCTTGGTCCTCAGGCTGCGCTGTGCCTGGCCCACCACCACACCACCGTGCTGCCCTGGTTGACGCAGCCTGAAGCCCCGTACGCACCCCCACACACACAACCACCACGCACCTTCTTGACTGCCTTGTGTGGCAGCGCCAGCTGGATGGTCACCAGCGCCAGGAGCCACGTGATGAGCCCCAACTGCGCACGCACATGTGGTGGTGCACCGCGCCACGCAGCAGCGTTTGTCACCCCTTCACGCCCTCACGCCACGCACTGCCACTGGCGTCACGCATCCAGCTCACAAGTGCAGCTGGCTGTCTGCGCTGCTATCCACACAACAGTCCGTCCCTGCAGCCCACACTCAAGCAACCAGCTGCTGCTCAGGCGCATGCTCGCTTGCCTGTCTGTGCAGCTGCTTGATGAGCGGCTGTAGCTTGTCCGGGAAGCGCTGGATGATGCCCAGCCGCCTGAAGCTGACGGTGCCTCCTAACGGCGCCACCACGCTCAGCACCAAGGTGGCAAGGCCCACCTGCAGTGGTTTATAAGGGGTGCAGCAGTGCAAGGCGTGCTTCGCCACTGGGTGAGCTTTGCGTCCCGAGACATTCCCCCACCGCACCTGCACCTGCCCTGGCCCTGGCCGTGAGGCAGCTGCTGGCGGGCATGCTTCTCTGCTGCGCACGGCCAGCTAGCTGAGGCCCTGCTGGCGCTGCAGGTGTCCCGCTTTGCGTGCGCGGCAAGAGCCGGCTGCCGTGTGCTGCCCTTGCCTTGGAGTGTGTTGACTGGAAGTGGTGCTTGTTGTGCAAAACCTGCGCGCACAAAGCAGTTCCAGCCCAACGCGTGACGATTGGCAAGCGGACACCCGACGAGCAGCGCACAAGGCCGTCGCATGCGCACGCACACACCTTGTTCCTGTAGATGACTGCAAAGCCCGCCGCTATGCAGAGCACGGCCCGCAGCTGCAGCAGCGCGTGGCTCTGGATGGCACGCACGCGGTCGGGCCCGTCGAGGTGCCTGAACATGATGGCTGAGATGAGCCCCTCCGTCATGAATAGGAGGTACCCGATGGACATGAAGGCTGCGCAGGCGCTCCAAGGCCGGCGATGGCGTGGCGTGAGCTGTGCAAGGCGCCAGATCGCTGGCTCCGACACCACGGCGAGAGCCCGCGCCAATCAGCACGAGAGCAGGTTGCAGCTGCCAGTGGTTGTCGTAGCCGCACCTGGGTGCCATGCGAAGAGCGACTTGTCGAAGCACGCCACGGCGAGGGAGATACTGATGACCACCACGGAAGCGTGCAGCAGCGTGGTGAGGTGACGGACGAGCGGCACGTGCTGGAGGCTGCCGCCCTTGGTGCCTGCGTCCGCGCCGGACCCCTGCATCTTTTCCACGAGTTCTGGCTCGTGCGTCCGTACCCGATCCCGTGCATGCGCGCTGGCGGAGGACTCAGAGGCCCGATGGACTCAGACCTGATGCAGCAACCCCACTGATGATGGCGCAGGCCGCCAGCCACCTGCACTCCTCTCCCACGGAGCAGCAGGAGGGGCACGTCTCCGCCGGGGCCGCGTACCTCGATGCTTGGAGCTACGGCACGGAACGATGGCGTCCTGCGAAGGTAGTGGCAACAGGGCACTACCTTGGCGGCATGCCCCTGCGCGGTCCCCACCCACCAGTGGTCGGGCCAGGGCCGTGGCTACAGCCTGCGCCGAAGGCAGTAGCCCCACGTGCTGCTCCCCTCCCAACCATCGCACACTGGAGCCCAGCGCAGGGCCATGCATCAGCGCCCCTGGCAGCATCGCACCTGGGCTCAGCGACACTGCTTTCAGCTCCAGCGGAGCCCAACACTGCCCGCGCGGCGTCCCTCCACGCTCATCGACCTGCACAGCCATCACCATCACCAGCTTCCCAGGAGCGTGGCCAGCATCAGCAGGAGGAGGCGGAGGACACGCCCATTCTCAGCGAGGAACTTGCCTTCTTCCTCGGCGCCGGCAAAGCCGCAAGGCGTTTGCGCACGTACAGCGGCGCTGCCCGGCTAGCAACAGGCATTGACCTGGCGTACCAGCTGTATGACGTGGAGATAGGGGGCACTATGACTGAGAAAGGGGCCGAGGCGGATGCAGCAATGCAGCCTGTGCTGCTGGGAGGGGATGCTGGCAGCGAGCAGAGGAAGCAGGACGCGCAGCGGGGGACGAGTGAGGTGGACAAGGCGACAGGAAGCAGTGACGGGCCGCAGGCGCTTGTCTCTGGTGCGGGCACCGGCATCGGTGCGCAAGACACCGTGGAGGACCCAACAGCGCCTTGCCTGTGTGTGCTGCTGCTCGGAGGTGAGGGCATCACGCACACAGGTCCCTCAGCAGTGCTGCCACGGACCAGTAAGCAGGCTATCCAGGGGCAACCAGCACAACGGGGGTACCCTGATGATGGGTGCCGCGCTTCTCTTCTCCCCCCTTGGTCCCGCTTTCTCCTGCTTCTCCTGCTGCCTACCTTGTCACAACGCAATGCGCTGGTGCTCAGTGCGCAAGTGACCCCCGCACAGGGACAGTCCAGGGGGCCCAACGAGGCTGCGTCGTGTGCCCGCTCGCTGCGTGTGCAGAGGCTGGCGTGGATGGGGACTGCTTCCTTCCCCTGGTGGCAAAGGTTGCTGAGGTGAGCCCTGAGTAATACAGGCCACGCACGCATCCTTGACGTGCACAGAGCACATGCAGGCAAGGCGAGGTAGCAATCTCGCCACGCCAAACCCAATGATTGGTGGTGCCCGGCCGCAGATGGCCCGCGGTGGAGGATCTACCCCTGCTGGCGCGGCTGCAGGCGTGGGCCGAGGGCGGCTGCGCCTGTGCCTTGTGGACCACAGGGGTGCGGGCGCCAGCACCGTGCCCACACGCCGCAGCGACTACAGCACCAGCATCATGGCGGCAGACGCGTGCAGCCTCATGGTGAGCGCCAGTGCGCTAGCTGGTTTGCCAGGCTGAACCTGCTCGTACAGAGGTCGTGACCAGCAACGCATCCTAATACTAATCTACACACTGCATGCTCTGGCCTAGGCTAGTGCC